>BQNB010007044.1:71777-95057 GCA_026074375.1 Tanacetum coccineum
GAACGATGAATTTATCCTTTTTAGGGGCATTTTAGGATTAAAATGCATCTTGTTCTATGATCCCTAAAAGTTATAAAAATAACGAAAGTCAAACGTTCTAGTTAGTTGCTTAATATGAAAAGTACAAAAAATGAGAAAAATAAAAAATACAAAAATATGTGTAGGAATAAGTGTATATTTAAAAATGGTCAAAATGGGGCTTTTCAAAACTTATGAGTCTTTACTTCCCCTTGACGAACACTTGGCTACTTTTCGAGGTTATTAGTCGAGGGGGATTGAGATTCGTAGTTTTCTAAGTGCTTACTTGTAGCATTGCGTGAGGATACACAATAGTTTAGTATGGGAGATTTTGGTATGTGCCTAAATACACATACCTTTGACTTTTAAAATCGGACTAAAATGACCAAAAGCGTACCAAAAATACATTATATTTGTATGTTTTTACTTATATTGTGCAGGAAACGGATATCCGACAAAAGAACGAAAAATCAAGCAAAAACGGACAAAACCGAGCACAGAATGAAAAAGCGTGGACAAGCCAAAGTCAAAGTCAAAAAGTCAACCAAGTCAAGTCAAAGTCAACCCTGGAAAAGTCAACGGTCTAAGCCGAAGCCGTAACCGAAGAAATGTTAAATGGGCCCACCCGTACCCATCTAATAGGCCGGAACAGCCCATTAAGCATTGATATGAAGACTTATTCAAAGAAATGGCCCAAAATCTCTTTAATTTTCAAACCGGCCCAAGTCAATAAACATGGCCCAACTCCCTACTTAACCAAAGTTAGCCCAAACCCCACTTTAACTCTGTTATGTTATTACATCGTTAGTCCTCCAGGGACTAACTGTGAAACATCACATTATAAACAGAGGGACTTAAACTGCCATGTAGATCTATGTAAACCATGATCCGGTGGTCTTGGTGAGTCAAACCACATGATAGCCATTTTAGTGAGAGAGAGTAGTGAGATGGAAGATGGACTTGTGATATTTGAAGGATAAATGATGAAGTATCAAATGACTCAACAATGCCAAATGACTCAACCCCTCTATGGAAGCATATAGGGGTATTTAATAGCCCTTAAAAACACGCCTCTAACTATACATAGTTGCCTAATCAAGTCCTCGCGTATGTAGACTATGATAAACTATGGAAAATCTGTAATGTCGTCACGTAAAAGTGAATTTCCCACAATCTTCCTCCCCCCACGGGACAGATTTACCTAATTTACTTACAATAATTTCCTAACAATACATAAAGATTAAGAACAGAGAACTTGCCATGAAGCTATCATATGCTGATGACGTCTTCTGTGGCGTTGACTTCAAGTCTGTACTCCACATTAAACATATTTGTAGTACATTGTAGAGACATATTGTAATAGCAACGAACTAAGTAACCCATACACTTCTGGTTAAGGAGAAGCTTCTGAATTAGCTTCCCCCTAATTCGTGCCACATATACTTTATTAGAAGCTTTAAAAAGCTTCCCCCCAACAAGTCAATCCCTCTATGATCGATTTCAAGCTTACTAAACAAGCTATAGAATAAGTTAAGTACACATCGAACTGTAAGAAACCACAATTAAATGATACTTGCATCCTTTAAGAATAAGCTTAATGATTGATCATTTGTGTGTGTGGGTTAATGCCATAATCTGGATCACACCGTATCTTCTCACGCTTGAAGAGTTCTCTCACACCGCATCCCCCTGGAAAAAGTCAAATAATGCTACAAAAGTTCCTCAAGGTAATCACTTCCCCCCCCAATTGTCTGAATAAATGTCACCCCAAAAACCATAGATTAAAAGCGCATTATATTCTCTGCGGTTTGGACATTTGTCTTCCCTGGCATGGTGTAAACACCCCCAAAATGGGTCCCGCAGTCGGAATATGGGTTTGGAGAGTGTTACATCATAGAACAACAGCACGAGGATAAAGAGAACTACGCGTCTATTAATGTTTCGATTAAAATGATACATTGGATAAAAAAGACTTGTTATACAATAGCCGAATCTTTTAATAGTTCATCCATGAAAAGTAAAGAATTAAGACATAACAAAATAATTCCAAAATGTAATGCATCCAAATCTTTAAGTAATGACTTCCAAAATGATGACAACCAATGTATCCATGTTTCTCGTAACCTTAATGAACCTGAAGAAAACAAGCTATAAAACGTCAACACAAAAAGTTGTGATACACAAGTTTAGTAAATGTATAGAAATAGGACCACAAGATTTCCATTAAGACATTTAACACATACAATATCTTAAAGTAATTATACGAAGTGCGCTAAGCTCATGACACCGAAGCTCGACAGTATCTTTTGACCAAATTAATGCACTAAATTTGCCCATAGTATAATTTCCAATCCCGCAACATCCCCAATGTTCCGACATGTTATACGTACGTTGTTTCCAGTACTGTCGAAACAGCTGACGCTACTCATCCGAACGGGTGTCACTCCAAAAAGAATCAATTCATAAACATTCGCGCTCGCTAACGAATTATTGACAGTCATGAAAGTGGGCTAATTAGTTTTTTTGCAACTTAGGTCAACTCGTAATATGTATATAAGAGTACTTTGCGTCCAAATGTAAAACAATGCATGTTTTCGCACTGCCCTATGATTGTTATAAACAAAGAAATAGTGGTAAAAGCGGGCTATTAACTCCCGTAAGTGAATGATTGATTATTAAAATCAAGTAAGTGAATCGCCCTCGGCAATTGAATAGCAACCTAATTAATTTATAGGCCGACTGAGAATAATGAATTCATATAATAAAACAACACAGTTGTATAGCTACACCACCACCTAATAGTTTTATATAAATTCTTAAAAAGTTGTAAAAATACAATAATCATCGGACTTTATTAAATTAAAGCATATCTATCATGTACTGTATAGAAAATATTATTTTTATTTTACTAATGTATCATTTGTAAAAATGATGTATTTAATAGTGATATTTCATTAGTAACTTTAATTGTAATTTCATAAAAGATTGTATAAAAAAATAAAAGAAAATGCGCGCGATGTTTTAAAACTGCATATCTTTAATGTTTCGACACCGTTTTATATATACGTTACTTATGTCCACATACTTCGTATAAAATAATTTAATAAACTATATCATATTTATAAGAGTTTAACCCACTGATGTACAGTAACTTTTACTTCGTTCCACGCACCAGTTTATAGTAAACTATTTTTATAAAACTATATCTATGTAACTTGATTAATCATCATTCTTCGTTTTATAGTTCCTGTTTCTCGAGATCCTTATGTCCTTTGTAATAGTATTAATGAAAATTAATCAAATATTATATAATAAAATTTAAGACCACTGATGAACGCAGTAGCTTAAATACTATTCATAACATATAAAAAAAATTGTTTTTAATAAAAATAATTATATAATATCTTGTAAACTACGTAACTAGTTCGTTAATAATCCGTTTTTCAAGTTCTATAAATCCGTGGTTACGGAATTAAGGTAATTTTATCATATATTTATTTATCAAGTTTTTACCATCGATGGAACATAACTTTTAACTTTTCATCACAGTTAAATAAAATCGTTTTATAAAGTTAATTACATATAACCTTGTAAATTATCCATAACATTATCGTATAATAACGCGTTTTTATTCGAGTTCCATACATGCTCACGATCCATGTAAAGAGCACTATTTAATAAAAAAAAACATATGGTTTAATAATTCGAATACCATAATAGCTATAAATATCAAATTAGGTTTCTAATTAAACAAGTATTTTATTTTTAAGAACCCATGCACACCATTATTTATCCAGTGTTTTACCATATATTTCCCATGTATTTTAGTCCTCTACATGTCCATGTCCTTTTTGTCCATATGAAATCAACAAATACTTTAAAATACTGTAAAAATAAAAACTAGTGTGATTAACTAATGAAACGAATTATTACCATAATAAAAAATTAATGAAAGAACATAGAATACATTAAATAGACCTTATAGAAGAAGATGGAAAGAAGAACCAAATTTAAACCCTAATCAAGCCTTCAAAACCAAAACCCCTAATCAATGAAAACCCTAAATAATTTTTCTTATTTTTTGTTTTTATTTTGATAAAATCCTTGTTTAAACACGAATCCAAGCTCCCCAACAACCTTGAGAAACCATATGCAGTACCAAAGATGAACACGTAGAATGCTTGGAATACCTTGTTTGTCAAAAATCAAATGAAACCCTAAAAGATAAAGTGTGCCGTGGGGTTTGATGAAATAATAGAGAGAGTTTGCTTTGATTTTTGCTTGTATAAGTGTAAGAGGATAATGTGAAACCTAGGGCATTTTATGATAAAGAAGTGGTTGTAAGAAAAAACAACCTAATCTAAACCATGGATGTATAAGTGGTAAAAGGACAAGGTCAAAGACCTCTCCTCCTCCCTATTGTGCATACCACAGCTGAAAGGGGGGGGGGGGGTACATATGACAAGCCAATCTCTAGAACCAAGAGCTTAATGTACAATATGTAAGGTTTACAAGTTTGTAGGAAAGAATTAAACAAGGATTAAATGATTTATAATTCAAGGTAAAATGCCTATGTCCTTGTTTCTAAGATATTTAGGTGAGAAAAATAATTAAATTTTGAGTATTGGGTATAAACTGTGGGTAATTTGTATAAGAGAAGATGGGTAAAGGTGCTTCCGGGTACGACCGAATGTAATTTATTGCGAAACGTAAGCGCTTTACGTAACCAACAAAAATAAATTATGAAAAGTTATAAATTATACTCCTAATAATCATATAACAATTTGCTTTGATGTAAAACTTGTAATTTGTGATGTTCTGTTATATTGATCATTGATTTTTAGTTTACGCGATTTAACTATAAGATAATAATTAAAAGCGAATGCGTAAAACTCTAAAAATAAATAATGGAATTTATTAAAGTTGTAAATAACCTGAAAATGAGAAATGTTACACATGGCCTAACTTAAAAAAATTCAAGAAAGATGCTCCATGTCAAGCTTTCAAGAAAAAGAAAGGCACAGACTCAAGGATGTATCTTCTCCTTCCCCCTTGCTGATTTCGACATGTCGGAGTCAGCAACACCTTGGACGCGCATTTACTTGAGTACTTGTGTGAGGGAATAAATTCACTCAGATCTAACCCTGAGAATTAATTTCTGACAAATTCACTAACTCATAACCTCTCAGGCTATCATTTTAACCAACCAGTACGTGTAGGAGCTTTGTGAAGTAACCCCTGATGAAGTACAACCAGATATACCAAACTCGAAACTGCAAGTATAATTCCCATTCATGTGACTTAAATCTTGCAACCAAAAGTAGAGAACGGTGTAAGAAATTGTGCACCAAGCAAATCTCTAAGTACTCATACACCACCCAAAGTATGAGTGACATTCATCACCTCTTGCGAACATCCACACGTCTTACAAAAAATGTGACAACTGAGTAAATACAACGTAACTCCTATTAAAGTGATAGTTGACCAGGTCATCAACCATGCCACCCCAAGACTTTCTGGAAAACTAGATAAACCAAGTCTTCAACTAAATTAACTCGAGCAAGTTATCATAGAAATCATGCATCCAAACCAAACCCCTACTTCAATATAAAATAAGTACACTCCTTCGTCAAATGCCAACTCTCAACTCTCAAATAAAGTGATACCCGCATCATCTCCGTAGTACAAAAATTAATGTCCAAATCAAGCCTTTAAGTTATGATTCATTATCCAAATTGATCCCAGGACTCGTCACATTGTCCACTTTTTGTCATTTTAAACCTTGAGATGCAACCGATAAGTCATATAATCTCAAATGTATCCATAAACAAATAAATATGGCATAAAATCATCCCAATGATCATTAAGCCAAATTAGTTTTAATACAGAAAAACATTTAAAATTCACTCAAACATTGTTAACCATGGTCCATTAATTAACTAGAATTGCTCCTCATCACTCATAACAATCTCGGCCCATAACTCGACCCATTTTTGAATTGTATCATGACGTTTCTAGCCAAAATTGAATCCATAATAACCTATAGATTAGAAGTGCACTAAGTCCCTAATAATCCATAATTAACCTAACCTTATTCACCCAAACCATTCTCCTCCATCTCTTTGTCCACGTCTTGACACATAAATCTTTTACCCATCTATAATATTCTTCACAATCACCAAACTCACAATGGGAACAGACCTAGAGATACATCAATTTATCATATATCCATATATAACAAATTATGACGTAAGCCTTCATCAAATGGAAACATGATAAACACCATTTCATCTTTTAATCATATCATGCCATTGAAAACGAATCACAAGGACGAAACCAAGTAGTATATGTCTTCAAGATCTTGGATAAGTCTACGGGTTAAGTGGTAATTGATTTTTGTTTTGTTTGTCTTTTGAATCGAAACAAGGAAAGAAAACTATAACCCAATTTGATTATAATTATACTTCTTTGTATTCCGAAAAAAAAAAGATGGTTTCATGTCTTTCAACTCTTGATGATACAATGATTTCGTGATTGATCGTGCATATATGGTCTCCGAATAAATTTAAGCACACAAACAATCAAATCTGAGATCAATTTGTATTAGTAAATTTTTAAGAAGTTAGCGTGATGGTGATGAAAAGTTTGGATAAAGTATTTGACGATTAGAGAACAAGAAGTTGAATAATTGTTGAGTTTGAAACCTGGGTCAACTCGTAATGTACCGAGTTGACTCGTTTTTGTTTTGGTTCGAACTGTAAACAGGTTCGGCTCACAATGGATACCAACTCGTTCGGTCCACAAGGTTTAACACACGTTGTCGGAATATAAAACTCAAGATTGTAAACACGTCGTATCGGTTCACCTAAGTTTGAAACACAAACTTCGTTCGTTTCCTCAAATAGTAATACTCTATCGGATATCAATTAGTTAATAACTCGATCGGTCCATATTGAATATTTACTCATTCGTCCCACAACAAATCTTAACTCTTCGGGTTTTGCTTTGAAAAATAAGCTAGATCGGCAGACTAGTTCGTTCAGTTGCCTTAGTATTCGTTCGGTACTCAAGTATAATACTCGTTCGGAAATGATTGATGTATGAAACTTGTTCGCACTCTTGCGACTTCAACTAGTATCTGTGCTATATAGATAATGACTAATTCGATATTGAAGCATAGAACTAGATCGGATTCTTGACCGTTTAATCAACACTCTCGATTACACATTCATGTCTGAAATAAGCCAAGCCACAATGAAGCTCAAAACTAAGCTGCTTATTCCACAAAAAATAAGCAAACCCACAAAGCTATAAAAAAGCTCAAGACAACTATAAAAATAGTTGAAAAAAAATAAACCACCAGATAAGTGACGAAATAACCAGCTTAAAATAGGCAACAACAACACCACAAGTGACAAACAATGACATATTTAAAAGTGACAAATTCCCTAAAATAAGTATATATTTGAGACCAAGAAACCAACCGGAACAAAAATAAAAAAGAACCAACCCAAGATAATTGGCCATGTCTCCTTGGAAAACCATTAATAGATCTATTTAAACCATGACCCCGGGGTCTTGGTGAGTCTAAACCACATTTATCGTCCATTTTAGTGAGAGAGAGTAGTGAGATGGAATATGACCAGTGAAATATATACTTGGAAAAATGGAATGAAGAAACAAATGACTCACAATGCCAAATGTACACATACCCCATCTATGGAAGCCCATAAGGGGTATTTATATAGCCCATAACTCCTCTAAACTATACATGTTCCTATTCTATTCCCTCGCGTAATGTGACTATATAAACTATTGTAATTCTGTAATGGTCGACACTTAAAAGTGAAATACCCACAAACATTCCCCCACGGAACGATTTATAGAATTACTTACAATAATTTCCCTAACAGTACATAAAGAATAAGAACAAGAACTTCCCATGAAGCTTCATAATGCCTGATGACGGTACCACATATTCTTGATTTAGAAGCTTTAAAAGCTTCCCCCCAAACTAGCAATGAATCAGCTTCCCCCTAATTCATGCCCCAGGCACGAACTAAGTAACCCATACACTTCTGGTTAAGGAGAAGCTTCTGAATTAGCTTCCCCCTAATTCGTGCCACATATTCTTGATTTAGAAGCTTTAAAAGCTTCCCCCCAAACTAGCAATGAATCAGCTTCCCCCTAATTCATGCCACATATTCCTTAGAATAATTAAGTGCACAGCGGAACTGGTAGGATACCACATCAAATATTACTGCTCCTTTAAGAATAAGCTTAGTGATTGATCATTTGGGGTAAGCATTAACTGGATCAGCAACTTATCTTCTCACGCTTAAATAATTCTTCTCACACCGCTTCCTCCTGGATAGTCAAATAATGCATACAAAAGTTCTCAAGGTATCACTTCCCCCATTTGTCTGAAGAAATGCACCCAAAAGCCATAGTTTAAAGCGCTGATATTCTCTGCGGTTAGGACATTTGTCTTCCCAGCATGGCCTAACTTAAAAAAATTCAAGAAAGATGCTCCATGTCAAGCTTTCAAGAAAAAGAAAGGCACAGACTCAAGGATGTATCTTCTCCTTCCCCCTTGCTGATTTCGACATGTCGGAGTCAGCAACACCTTGGACGCGCATTTACTTAAGAACTTGTGTAAGGAATAAATTAGCTCAGATCTAAGCCGTGAGAATCAATTGCTGATCAAATCTCTACTCATAACCTCTCTCTGGCTATCATTTAACCAACCGTCTTGTAGGCTTTTTGAAGTAACCACTGATGAAGTAAACCAGATATACCAAACTTGAAACTGAAGTAGAATTTTCCGTTCTTGTGACTTAAGCTTGCGCTAATGTTGGAAGAACGGTGTAGAGAATTTGTGCTCCAAGCAAATCTCTAAGTACTCAATACCCTTGGCCAAAGTATGAGACTTTCATCACCTCTTGCGATTATCCACAACGACTAAGCGTGTGACACTGAGTACTACAATGTAACTCCTTTAAGTGATAGTTAACCAGGTCTTCAACCATCCACCCCTTGACTGCTGGAAACTAGATAAACCAAGTCTTCAACTTAAATTAAGCTCGAGCAAGTTATCATTGAAATCATGCATCCAACCAACCCCGACTTCAAGATAAAATAAGAACACGCCTTCGTAAAATGCCACTTCAATCTCAAATAAGTGATACCCGATCAACTCCGTAGTCACTCGAAAATTAATTCCAAATCTAGCCTTTTTGACGTTTTAGTGAATCTTATTCGGATCGTTTTTAGTGTTATGTATCGTGTTTGTTGTGTTGTTGTTATTAATTAACATTCACGGGATTTTACACGTCTATGATTAAAACCGATAAATGAATTAACGGGATTTTACAAAATCAATAGAAAACCGTGAGTGATTTGATTCGGAATCAGCGACGAAAAATTCCAAAAAAACTGAAAAATGTCAATAAATCATAGAAAACGATGTTTTTGGCCTTCGAAAAATCCTTAACCAGCTAAAGGGTGGTTACAGCGTGATCCGTCTCGTTTTTCTCTTCGATTTGAGAGGTCACGGGCCTAAAACGGACTTACGGATCAAAAGTTATTGCTGTTTTACTGAAACCCTTTTCGTCACACAAGTTTTCTAAAAAAAATTTCGTTCGGTCCAAAAAAAATTTCTCGTTCGATTCCACTCGTTCGGTTCCGCTCGTTCGATTCCGCTCGTTCGAGTCCGTTCGTTCGAGCCGCTCGTTCGATCCGCTCGTTCGAGTCCTTCTCGTTCGATTGTGCTTGTTCGAATGTGCTTGTTCGATCCAAGCTAAAGAAGCGCTCGTTCGAGTCCTTCTCGTTCGATTGTGCTTGTTCGAATGTGCTTGTTCGATCCAAGCTAAAGAAGCGCTCGTTCGGTCCGTGAAGAAGTTGCTCGTTCGATCCAAACAAAAAAACACTCGTTCGGTCCAACGAAAAACCACTCGTTCGATCCAAACAAAGACCACTCGTTCGATCCAAACAAAAAGTGCACTCGTTCGGTCTTCACTCGATCGGTTCAAGCAATACATCAAACACCTTGACGTACCTTCTTCTTCTCTTCGTTTCAGCCTCATACCATAAGCACAATGAATCATTAAGCCGAATCATTAAGCACAATACGCCGAACCATTAAGCACAAAAAAAACGAAATCACAAACACAACACACTCGAATACAATACACCCCCGGTTAGCTCTTGATACCAATTGTTATAATAAGAAATCACTAGCTACACAAGAAAGATCCGGAGGTCGGGGAGGATTGAACAAATGTTTAGCCATATTATTAGAGAGAAAGGAAAAAGATGGGAAGAGGTGTGTGTCTAGAGAGAGAAACAAGAACACACACTCTTTTTACAAAATGAATCCTCACCCCTCCATGGAAGTATGGAGGGGGTATATATAGGTCAAGACAAGGGACACTATACTATCTTAACAGTTATAGTCCCTGTAGTTCTTGCCTAATGAAAACTAATGTAATTCCGATATGTCACCATATTTTAAGGCTAACAATCTTCCCCCAATATGTGGACATATGGAATTACTTACAATGTTCCTATCTTGTACAAATACAACATAAATAACGTCTTCCAAAGCGCTTCCAAAGCTGAAGATGTCTTCGAAGTTCTCCTGGTCTTGAAACTTGTACTCCAGCTTGGATCTTCATTGTCTTTACTTGTACAGGAACCATTGTAGTATGCATGAACTGGATTAACTTCCCCCCAATTCATGCAGCATGTCTTGAAAAGCTTTCTTCATAGACTCCTTTTTGGCGAAGTTTCTGAATCAGCTTCCCCCCAAACCAACATCCCTATCTTAAGCAGGTTCTGAAACTTTGATGTAGCTCCAACCATCTTCTACTTGTCATCGACGTGCACAGCGGAAATTTGTAGAAGTCAAACCACACCAACGACCACTGCTTCTTGTCATTAGGGCTTGGTGAATATTCGTTCGGGGGTACATGCGAGAAATCAGCAACAATTCTTCTCACATATGCATAATACTTCACAAACCATACTAAGTAAAGTAGTCTACACTACTTCGAAAGCTTTAATGTGATCTTTCTTGAAATTTCTTTAATTTAACACTTGGACAACTTCTTAGAAAGTATGTGAGGTATCGAGTTAGTAGGCGAAAGTCTTGAACATGTAATTGAGCTTTCATGCATGACTTTCATGTTTGTGGTCGGGAATGAGCATGTGGTTATGGTTCTTTGTGGAGCCTAGCTGAATCAGGAACCTCCCCACCATTTTACATGTCTGCATAAAAACAGTTAGCAATATGAGGGGGACGAATATGGCTTTGTCATTCGTCCAGGTTGGGTTGGAGGAAAACCATCGGATCCTGTGAGGATCGGACCTAGTGATCAGATAGATTCAATTAAGATGAATCTTCCTTGCAGATTTCCCAGGCTGATGTATTGGAATCTTTCTAACATAAGTAATTGAGTCAATAGTACTCTGCATGTTCTCATCTTTCAGAACACTGTCTCAGCAGACAGCACGATAAGAGTGAACCATGTGAGTGACATATCTCAACCGATTGATATAGAAAATTGATTTGAAAAATCTATCGGTGTATCACTTTCCAAATTGTTTTTGTGACATCACCGACGGAGACGTGTTTTATCATTTCAAAAAATTCACTAAACAACGTTGATCCATTTCTGCAAACAAGTTTGATTCTCTTTAGTATCGCACCATCGTTCTTTCCAGTTGTCACAAGTTTGATTATTAAGAATCGAACAAGTACCTTACCAGAGATTGTTTGTTGTTGACCTCAAGCAGCTTTCATCTTCATAGTGATTGATTTCACTTGATGTTCTGGCCACAATCTCAAAGGATAATGCGAAGGATCTTAAGATGTATCATGTAATTACATTGTGTGACTTAGGCAAGAATAAATTTGAACATATGTCCATAATGAGATTTATGGATGATTTTTTTGGCTCTAGACTCATAGTGCACTTGATTTTAGTGATCGGAGGCTGGGTGCGTTTTGGACGTGAGCTGCTCCTTTTCAATATCAACTACTCGGAGTGAGAGAGGTCATAGAATTGAGTGTATCTCCGTGAGTTTTTGAAAACAAAGTCTTTATGACTTTGAGTAGCTGGGAGGGGGTTGTGACTAGTCGTCAACTAGGTCATGACTTGTCTTCAATGTCAGTAACACCTGGAGTGTTTCTGACAGCATATGTATTGACCCTGTTTCTGCCTAAAGTGTATGAAGGACTTTTTTCTTTTCACCCTTTATCATAAATTTTCTTTTTCATTCTTCAACCCCTTCATTGCTTACCGAGACTTCATAACTAAAACACCTTGTTGGGTTTGTTCCAGTGTTAGCTCCTTCTCAGTCTGTCGGCATTATTCCCCTGTTCTCATTTTTCTCCTTTTTATCTTACCATGGCTTCTACATATCTAGGGGTTATCCCTGGGTAGATCCCTCCGGTTCTGGCTGGATCATGAGATTTGGAAACCTAGCCTAATCCGCCTTATAAACTTATATTTTAAGACATGGTCAGTCTTTTGGGTGTGTTTCATCCACAATCCTTCCAAAACATTGATATTTTCAATCAAAGTGTTTGATTTTAAATATCAAAATATCTTACACTTGAGAGTTTTTCATCTTTACTAAAAGCTAACCCTTAACATGTGCATCGTTGTGTAGTACATGCTAGGTATGGAGAACTTCAATTGCATGTCGTTCATGTTGTTGCAGTTAGCATGAAGTTGATCAAAATTGGTTTTTGCATGTCTTGACCAGTTTAACATCAGAACAAATTTGCTCCTTTCATCAGGGAAGAGTGTTTATGAACTTGTGTCACTTGGAAACTGCTCAAAGGCTTCTTGTAAAATGTTAATATCATTGAGTAGCAAAAGTGAAACTCAAGTAATACTCATGCAACGTCTTCTCCTTTCTGGTAAGTAAAACTTATCAAATTCATCATACAAACTTGCCACTCACGTTCTGTTTGTGTTAATGATGTTTCCTGCAATCAACAGTTTAATCTTATCCAAAGATCTTTTGCACACGATGTTGACTCACAAGAGCATAGTAGATTTCAGTTGGTAGGCTTGGAGATGTATTTATCGCTTTGATATCGCAATCTGCTTGAATGGCTTCAGCTGGAAAGTTAAAAGCTCAACATATTCGTTAGCCTGTTACTCCGTCCTCTGTGATTGTAAGGCACAAACAGTGGACCTTTTTCTACAGATGCAAGCATCTTCGTCCATTGTGGTCTATTCTTCATATAAGTTCCATTCTGCTTTTCCCAGAATCATACCAAAGGGGGGTTTTTTTTGGGTATTTTTTCAAGCCATCGGTGGTTTGTTGTCTCCTCCAGTGAGAGAGAGAAGTGATTTATCAGCAAGAGACGTCATTGTGATATCAAAAGATTACAATTTGATCGATCGGTGGTAGAAAGAAATTGTGTTTGGTTACGTGATTGTTGAGTCTTGAAATTAAAACTACACGGGATTTTACTATTCTTGACAAAACCGGGAAGACAAGTATTTGTTTCACGGGATTTTACAAGTCAAAGAAATAACCGTATAATTTAAAATTGAGTTTGTTAAGTTTAAACTAAATTTGTTTTTCACTGATTCGGTCCTCTAGTTCGATCCAAGCTAGTTCGATCCTAACGTTTCCCCTAGTTCGATGATCTAGTTCGATCCCTTGTTCGTTGATTAGTTCGATCTAGTTTCGGTTGTTCTAGGTTCGATCCCTTGGTTCGATTCCTTAGTTCGATCCCTTAGTTCGATGATCTAGTTCGATCCCTAGTTCGATGATCTAGTTCGATCCCTTGGTTCGATTCCTTAGTTCGATCCCTTAGTTCGATGATCTAGTTCGATCCCTAGTTCGATGATCTAGTTCGATCCCTTGGTTCGATTCCTTAGTTCGAGTGTCTCGTTCGATCGACTCGTTTCGACTCCCTTGTACGGTCCATATTTCGAATCAACTGGTTAGAAACCGCAATTTTTTCTAAAACTCAAAAAAAAAAAAAAAAAAAAAAAAAAAAAAAAACACGATTTTAATGTTTTAACAAAATAATTCTTATACAACTAGTTTTACTAAACCCGTATAGGAACAATAAAAATGAAAACTTTACGTTTTTTAAGACCAAAAATTTTTATCACTAAATTGATCTTTCGTAAGGGTTTTGAACAAAATCAAACACAAAAATCTAAACATAAAAAAAACACCACTCCATGGTCATCTGACTACCAATTGTAGAATTCTCGTATATAATGTTCAAACCAAGAACAATAAGTGAGATGTGGGGTTGGAATGTTTAGAGAAAAAGAGATGGATGGAAAATGGTAATGATTGTATTAATGTATGTGTGTGAATGTGAAAATGAATGAATAACAATGGGAACTACCAACCCTCTCCAAGGGACTAGGAGAGGGGTTTGTATTTATACTACCATGGCCGGGCCTTTGGGCTGGAGTTGGGCCCACCATGGGCCTTGGGCGGACTAGATACTAATCTAATCCTTATACTAACTACGCAGCTAAGTACTTGTTACAACTTTGGAAGTGGACGACACTTTTAGGTTTCCAACAAACAAATTATGTGTACTGTGATAACAAAAGCGTTATTGCCTTATGCTGCAGCAACGTTCAACATTTCAGATCAAAGCATATAGACATCAGATTTTACTTTATCAAGGAGCATGTTGAGAATGGTGTGATCGAACTTTACTTTGTCAACGACATCTTCACTAAACCCCTATGCAGAGAAATAATTAAATTTCTTATCAACAAGCTGGGAATGCGAAGTTTTACACCGGAGACTCTGAAAAAGGTTGGCAGACGAAGTGGACAGAATAGCTGGTGGTACCTATTCAAATATCTGTATCATATGTATACTATATTAAAAAACCCCAAAAACCAAAAAGATTTTTTCATTCTTTTTTTTCAAATTTTTTATAAAAAACAAAAAATACAAAAATATTAAAAATAACTCATTAAAACCAATGATTATTTTTTTAATCAAAAAAATATACAAATGAGGGAATAATGGCATGTCTTTTGAAATTCGGATAACATTTACGGTCTTAGAAATGTCATTCAATAATGATACGAGGCTGTAAATGAAGTTAGAGCAGAAGTTCCAAATGTTTTTCAAAACATGCCAAATGGCTTGCTATTATTTCTAATAGCAACCCGGTCATCATATTAAAGGCAAGTATTTTAAAAAGAAAACTTGATGTAACACCCCCATAAAATCACAACGCAGCGGAATCCCAATGTGGTATTCCGCTGCGTTGTGATTTTATGGGGGTGTTACAGATGTTCGGTTTTCTAAAACAAGCATGTATCTCCCTTGCGGGTTTTCAAAACATAAAAAGAGTTAAATGCGAGGCTATGGACTCACCTTGCTGGTAGGCAATAATCGAATAATCTAATAACCGCGTAGCGTCGATGAATAACTTGTCGCATCCGCGAAGTTGTAATTAATCTTAACGGTTATGACCCACCAGTTTAGGATGTTGTATATGGGTTTTCCGATGGATGATTACATCAATGTGACATGTTGATAATGGATTTGGGTTTTTAAGTTGTATGAGTTTGGTGGTTGGTTAAATAAGATAAATCGAAAAAGTAAAAACAAAGTATGTAATATATATATATATATATATATATATATATATATATATATATATATATCTCATATGAAAAATAAGACAAGTATATAAAGCGCGGCGTGTATTTTATATAAGAAAAATATAATATAAGGAACGTGAGAAAAATATAATTAAACAACATAATTTGACACGCGTTCAGAAGTCGCCAAATGAAATAAATAAAAGTTATTACTTAAAAGTAAATACACGTTTTAAAGTCTTGAATGACATTTTAAAAGTTTTAACAATAGTTATTATTGTCCTTTAGTCGGGACTTATAAAATAATACTTTAATATTTAGTATTTCGTTTTCTTGACGGGTTTTAGTTAAAATAGTTATCTCGTTGTAAAAATATAGTTTTCGATCATTACTCGTGTTATTGTATAATTACAATTTAATAGAATATAAAGAATATATACTTTGTTCTTTTATCGGATTTTAATATAGTAAAAGTTCTAAACGAAAAATACTAAGTATATAAGTTTTTATAAATTTCGGCATGACCTTGCCATTTATACAACGTTTCCATGTATCTTAAAATACAATATTTCATATTTTTCATCAATCAATATCACAATATTTTCGCCTCTCATAATTAATACTTTGTCAAATTTACATAAATGTTAAGTATAAGTTAAACCAAACGCTCCCTTATTAGGGACCGCTGTCCCAAACGCACCCTTAAGGGCTGCTGAACAGCCAAACAAACGCCCCCTTATGGGCTGTCCTAAACCAAACACCCCTGTTTGAAGTTATATTAACCCAAACGCACCCCTAAAGGGTTGCTGTTACCCCAAACGTACCCCTTAATGGCATCAGTTAACCCAAACGCACCCCTTAAGCCATACATGCAGAAACAAACACCCCTTTGGGTGATTAAAATGCAGAAACAAACACCCCTTTTTGGGTGATAAACGCAGAAACAAACACCCCTTTTTGGGTGATAAACCTAGAAACAAACACCCCTTTCCGGGCGTGTTTTTCAGTCGAGTAAATCAAGGAAATTAGCAAGGCTAGATACATCAAGGAAGAAAGACGAAGTAACCACGAGCCCGACACCATGCAGTGGGTGCGGTTGTGGTGGCTGCGGTCCAAACCGAACACCACTTTATGGTGTTTCTGGTGGCGAACGAACACCCCTTATGGTGTGCATGTCGGTTGGTAACCAAGAAAAGAGCAAGGACGAAATAACCATAAGCCCGTCACTACGAGGGTGCGGCTGTGGTGATACTAAGCCAAACCGAACACCACTTTGTGGTGTGCTCGGTAACAAATCAACACTCAAAAATATAAACAAATCTGAATTAAACCACATTTAATTAGTTATAAAAAAAATTTCAAGAAAAACATGTAATCATCCAAATCGGAAAAGAGTGGTTTTGGTGATGGTGTTCGAAGTGGCGGCTGAGCTGCGTGGAGGTGGTGGAGAGGCGACAGCGGCTGGTGTGGTGTGCCGGTGGCGTGGTGATGATCGTGAGGGGTTCGGATGGTGAAGGCGAGTGGTGGAGAGGATGGTGTTGATGGCGAGATTGTGGGGATAGCAGCGGTTGTCGTCGGAACTTCGCCGGAAAAATCCGCCGGAAAAGTTTTCCGGCGGCGGCGACGGGCAGTGGCGGCTGCCGAAAATTGGAGAGGAGGGGGAGAGGGAATTAGGGTTGAGTGTGTGTTTTGGTTTATAAGAAATGAGGAGAGAATGAAATGAAAATGGTATATATATTATAAGTTTTTATTTTGAAAAAAAAATGTGGCAAGGAAGTGAAAATGAAGGGTGATAGTGAAAAATCATCAGGGACTATAAGTGTAATTATTTAGTATAGTTTTATAAAATAATCGTTCGGGACTCGTTTGAGTGAGTTAACGGAACATTTAAAAGACGAAACTTGCGCCATTGTTTTTCAAATGATTCTTCCATCGAGAATGAGTATTCACTCGACCATATTTCGTAAATATTTTGTAATGTTCATTTTAAAATTGTTTATTATATATTGAGTAATACTTTTAAGTTTGTCCGATAAATAAATCTTAATTTAAATGTTCGCGTTTTCAACCAACGTTTTTGGATAAAATGTAAGGTACTTTATTAAATATTTTTATTAAATAAATTTCGATAAATAAATAAAATTTCATTAGTCTCGTGTCGGTACGCGTTGTTGTCACTTTCGAGCCAACTAAGTTTCAAATAAAATAAAATAAAAATTATGAGAATTATGTACCAATAATTATGATTTATTATTAAAATAAATTTTGGAAAATTATCGGTTACGCGAAATGTTTTCTGTGTACTTGTACTTTATACTATGAAGTAGCACCCCAAAGTGGTATTCCGCTGCGTTGTGATTTTATGGGGGTGTTACAGAGTGGTATCAGAGCACTCGTTATAGCAAACTAGGTCGTTTTCGAAACACTAGACTATAACCGTTTTTCAAAAAAAAAAATTTAGAGTCCTTCACCATTGTGCCGGATTTAAAATTATCGCGAGCACTTGTTCCAGGGTAACTTATTATGCTCCTTTTGCATGTTATTGATATTATTTTAATGATGATATATAATGCTTGGTTAATTATTTTGCTTTCATAGTCTTTTTATGACGTCATACTGTTTACCTGATATCAGTCAGTTTATATTGACCACTCCAATCTATCGCGTCTTACTGATTTCTTATTTTCTCCTCGGAAGTCGAATACTAGTTTTCATATATCAGATACTTGTTACATTATGTGGATAGTATATGGTACTCTTAATGATGTTCGTTTACTTCGATATTTTTCGTGAGCGTTGCGGTTTATCTCCGAAACTTTCGCTGACCTTGCTTCATTCCTTTTTTTTTATGATGTTTGAATTCGGCGTTTTGTTAGTTTGGCAATTTCGCTAGTTATTTCTATCATTGTCTTCGAGTTTGAACACTCTCTTTATGCTTTTGAATCGTATACGTTGCTTCGTTATTTATTTTGTTGATATTGTGCTTTTTCTGTCGCCGGTCGATTACTTTAAGGTGTTAGGAATGATTTATAATACATCTTATTGAAATGAAATAGGACGGCTTTCTTCATTTGATTAAAGGCAAATTATAAATTACCGAACCATAAGTTTATAAATTCTTACTTACAAGGATTGGGACGCCTCTTTTTGTAAGTGACAAATTATAAATGAGTGGGATTATGTTATCCGACATTAGAGTCGTGTTCGTCCGTACTGAATCATTCCTTGGTGCTGGAGCTATGAATTTCTTTAGACTAGTGCTTTGTTATATGGTTTTTACTGAATGTGTTATTGACAGCGGCGAACTTGATAATCTAATAGTAATAAATCATTAACCCTTTCAAGGAATTGACGGACTTGTTAAATTCATCGCTCCAATGATTTTTTTCGAGTTCATGTAATTTCATCTTCCTTTTTGAAGATTCTCATTACTTTTTTGATTCTTTGCTAATATCGATTGATATATCCTATGCTTTGTCCTTTTGTTCACTCAGCTTTCGTTGGAAACCTCGACAATTCGGTTTGTGCTTAAATACACATACCTTTTACCTTTAAAAACGAGCTGAAATAACCAAAAACGGACTTAAAATGCCAAAGATACGCTTGTTTTGCTAAATGTATTGTGCAGGAACGGATAACCAAGGAAAGGACAAAAAACAAGCCAAAACACAAAACTGGACTCGGAATGGAAAAGCTGTGAAGGACAAAGCCAAAGCAAAGCCAAAGACCAGAAAAGTCAAAGTCAAAGTCAACTCAACAAATTAACAGTCAAAACCGGAGCCGTAATTGAAGAATACTATTGGTTGCAATCTCAACCCATCTGATGGGCCGGGAAAAGCCCAATAGTATATTGATGAAGACTGTGAAGACCAAATGGGCCCTCAATCAATGACAACAGCCCATTTGTGTGCAATTGACAGAGACTATGAAGACTTTGAAGGCCCGATCCTAGCCCTTGAACAAGCCAATCTCAGCCATTGTACACACAAAACCCACCCAAACCTTATTGGGCCTTAAAAAGCCCAATAACATAAGCCTAAACCTTATTGGGCCCAGACACACTCAATTGGGCCCAATGCAAGCCCAAAAGCCCAATACTGGCCCAAAACAATTTTTTATAAAACCTCAGGGGCTGAAATTGTCAATTTTGAAAATGTTTTATAAAGGAAAAGTGTTTTAAAAAAAGAGAAGGACTGAATTTGCAAATTTACAAAATGTTTTCTCTTTATAAAAGGCAGGGACCAATTCTGTCATTCTTTCTTTCTTTCTTTAACCTTTTTTTTTAATAAAACACAAGGGCCCCTTTTGCCAACTATCAAACTCGTTTATAACTAAAAGAAAAGAAACAAGAGAAAGGGAAAAGAAGTAAAAGATGGGGGGTTCTTCTTGTGCATTTGAAACCTTTTAAACCTGTTAACCGCTCACCACTCCCTTTCCCGCCAACCTCCTAGAACCCCCCACCATCACGAGAGACACCCCATTCTTTTACCCAACCCCTCCTAAATCCAGTCCCAACCTAAACCCACCTCCCACTAACCTTTAAACCTGCCAAGTTGGCAATCTCCCTCTCCCCAAGAAAAATCAATGGCGGATTGAGCTCAAAAGAAGCACAACTTTAATCTAAGGGCTAGGATTGGAAGCTGAGCTTCACCTCACACAACTAACACAAAGGAGAGAAGCTGTGGAAGCCTTGGACTTCTATAAAAGCAAGAAAGCACAAGCCGAAGAGATATACTAGTTTTTAACTTAGCTTTATTTTTTTTATTTAAATCTTAATTAAATTGTAATTGAAAGTATCAGTTCTTGTTCTTAATGTATGGTTACTGTTTTTAAGCAATTTAATGCAAGTTTAAGGTTTATTTTGAAGTTTTTAAATTTCCCAATTGCCACTCTTGAATTCGTGTGTAAATTGTGAAGAAACTTGTGTATTTCTTGTTGCTAAACAATTTCACAGTCCTAATATCAGCTTATTTTAAATAAATTTGGAATTAAACCAAAGAAAAGGGAATTTTACTTATTTAAAGGGGTGTTTGGTAAAAGACCAAAATGGGTCGTTTTGGGTGTGTTATGGGTCACAAGCACTCAGCCACCTTTGGCTGAGTGTGTGGGCTTTATTAGGCCAAATTAATTACAAGTTTTAGTTAAAAAATTCAGTTTGTGAGAACCTTTTTATTTTCTGTCAAAAATTTACCAAGAAAAAGGAGCTAAACCACTTAGGCAGCTTAGATAGCTTAAGCACACTTTGTTGTGCTTATTTGAGTTGCTTCTAGCCATTTACCAAGCCTTTGTTTCTGTCACCTTTTACTTTGACAAAATAAGTCAAAATGTTGGCTTTGCATTTTTTTGAAAACCCTCAACTTTAAGCCCAAAAATCAGCAGCTCTTTCTTAACCTCCTTAGCTTAAATCTTGAGCATAAGTTCATTAACCACCCTTTTACATCTGTTTGGGGTTGGTTGTGGCTAAAAAGCACTCTTGTGCTTATTTTTCATAAGCCCAAAAAGCCCCTAGCCACTGTTGTTGTTTTTACCCTGGTGCTGAAACCCATTTTCAGCACCCTTTATCTAGTTTATTTTGCACTAGGACCTAGTATCTTTTAGCTTTTAGTTGTAGCTTATTAAGTGCCCTTTAAGCCCCCAAAGTAGCTTAGCTTAATTACCTTTCTAACTTAGCTTAATTTAGGCTTAAAGTGCACCTTTTTCTGTTTTATATTAAAACTGTCAACTTAGCTTAAGTAATTTTTAGCTTATTCTAGGGCTTAATCTAGTGACCTAGCTTATATTTAGGATACCCTTAGGTTTGTTAGCTTATTCCCTCAGTTGTAGCTTATTTTGAGCTCTTAAGCTCCAAGAAAAAGCTCAATAAGCTTTTTAAGCTTATTGAGTTTCTGTCATACAAAAAGCTCCCTTTTCCAGCTTATTGAGTCCATTTCAGCTTATACCCCTTTTATAAACAATGATAAGCTCAAGCCCCTGAACAACTTTTATTTTATAGCTTTTTGATTTTAAGCACTTAGGACTTTCTTTGCATATCGGGGTCCACCTCAGGGACCATTTATGTAATTTCCTCTTTTATAGTTAGCATAGTTAGTCCCTGTGGTTAGTTAGCCTGTTACCCCGTTTGTCCTTTTGTCCTTTCACTGTTAGTCCCTTAGGTTAACATTAGTTAGTTTTATTTAATTTAATTAATTAATTTAGGTTTAATTTTAATTAGTTTAATTACTTTTAATTAAAACAGTAACTTTTAGGGCTTTTTATATTTTTAGATTCCTCAACTTTTTCTTTATTTAATTTGATTTTTTTTAGATTTTTTGTAGTTATATTTTCTGTCTTTTTATATTTAATTAGTTTTAATTAGTTTTTAATCTTAGAAAATTCATAAAAAATACAAAAATTAACAAAAAAATATTTTTCTTTTTTATAAAATTTTCTTTAATCGGTTAGTTTATATTAAAAATATAAAAACTTGTGTAGGGTAATTTTTGCTTAAAATTCAGTTCCGGGCCCGTTTACGAGCCCGGATTTTTCGTTTCTTACCGTTTTGTTCGTTTTTGAACTCCGTTTTTGAAAATTTTTACATTTTCTTTTAAGTTAGAATATTTTTAATTTATTTAAATTTTAAAATTAATTTTATGACTTTATTTTTGTAATTTTTAGTTTTAGCTTGCGATTTAATTCCCGGTAGTCTATAATTGCACGTTTAATTTAGTTTATTAGTTTTAATTATCTTAGTTAAGTATTTTTAGCCTAATTATGTTCCCCGTAGTATATTTAAGGTTCCCATTTTCCACTGCTTGTTTCCCGTAGAATAATTTTAGTTTTCTTTAATTAATTTTAGTTTATCTAGTTAAAAATCAAAATCATCTGTTTCTCAATTCAAATCATCAATTCATTCGTATCGATTTACCATTCCAGCCTCGTTGGGGATTTACGACCCGGGAAAGCTCTATACTACTTCTCGGTATCATTGACTCTGCTTTTAGACTATCCTCACTATATATTTGATATTTTATTATATTATATGTATTTTAAGGTATAGTCTGAGCGGATCAGTCACAATTAAATGTATCCGCATAAAGCATCCATTTGTCAATTATAATCTATCATAGGAGATTAAAAATGGTGATCTTGTTAAACCATAACTAAATGAGAGTTTACTAACTTACTACTTAAGGACACTTTATATACTAGTAGTCCAGTGTTCGGGTCCTTACCAAGGGAATCAGAACGTCATTTGTTGATCCAGGTCACCTGCTAGTCCAACTTGTTCACTAAACCAATAGTAAGGATTGGTCATTATTTATGATCCTATAATTCTAGATATATAAATTGCTATATGGAGAACTATCCCGGTTAATCTAGTCTACTTGGTCGGCACAACAAGATCCGGTTGAATGATAGGTCGCATACAAAAGCACCTAAACGAGTATAAATTGATAAACATAATCAACAATCAATGATAAATTATGCAATCGATATAAACAAACCAAACGTTAAATCTTTATTAACATGGCTAATACCTAAAGACATTAGCCGATAACCATTATATCGAATACAAACATAATAAACGAATCAACCAAGGTAACCTGACCGAGTTAAACGAATGATACCAAAAATTAAATGATTATTAAGAGTATGAGACTTACAA
>BQNB010007045.1:4790-17075 GCA_026074375.1 Tanacetum coccineum
TGATAAGAACTTGACATTTAACTTAGTGTCAGAAAGTTCTGTAAGCAACATGTATGGTTTTCTTCGCCTGAAGATAGTTTGTTGATATAGTGCAGTAAACTCTCGAGTCCGAATACTCGGGGAGTGGAGTAGGGCGAAGAGGAGCTTCGTAACCGAACCACTATAAATTATTGTGTCATTGGTTTGATCTTTTCATCTCTTATTCTTTATTATTGTTACATAGTTTGCTTATTGTCTTGCATTTTTTTTTTGAATTTTGGTAATTTTATAAAAAAGAAACTAACAAGGTACTAGAAATTACATAGGAGATTTAAGCCAATTCTAACTTCTAGGCATACGACCTCTATGACTTAAGCCAAGAAAAAGAATACAAACGAATATAATCGAAAATGCCACTTTTCCTTAAAGAATGAGAGTTAAAGATGACACTATAACGATGCCGCCAAATGAACCATAAAGAAGCCGCAATAATAACGAGCAAGCAATGCTTTTTCTCTCTAAAACGGGCCATGAATCCAGCCAATCAATCCAATGGGCGTTAGAAGCGAAAAGAG
The DNA here is from genome assembly GCA_026074375.1 of Tanacetum coccineum. Taxonomy (NCBI): domain Eukaryota; kingdom Viridiplantae; phylum Streptophyta; class Magnoliopsida; order Asterales; family Asteraceae; genus Tanacetum; species Tanacetum coccineum. Next base: position 5,345 of record BQNB010007045.1, read on the forward strand.
GAAATGCTTCATCACACCACCTCCAAATAATCCTCCAAACCTCCTTAGAAATAACATAGTCGAAAAAAAATATGATGATTAGATTCCACATTACTGCTGCAAGAAGGACAAGATATCTCCGGGATTTCAATACCTCTAGAAGATAAGTTTAGAGGATGCGGTTGTCTTGCATATTATATAGTACATGTGATTGTTTGATCTCATCATAATACTCGAATCTAAAGTTTTTGAAAGAATAAATATAAACGATAAACTATTTAACCTCCCTTATAGTTTTTACATAATTAATGATTTGTATGCTTATATGTACACTGAATGTCCAAGTTGTTTTTTCATCTTTTTTTTTTCGTTATTTTTAGTTATGATGATTGAACATAAATTGCTCATTCATAAGAGATATGTAGGTCGTTTTTAGTAGGTTATATATCGTAACTATAAAAAAACACATGGTCCCTTTTAACTTAAATTTTTAGCTCCGCACTTGACTATATTATTGGTAATTGTAAACTTGAAAAATAAAGATTACGAAACAACCTTTTACAGAAACACTATGACCAAGGTCTGAAATAAAAAAATTAATATGTTAAATATCATGTCTAGCTGGTGTTTGAAAGTACTAGATTATAGCAATCTGTAGGGTTGTGCAACGGGTTAGACTCGAATCGAACCGAATAAATCCGACCTGAACCGAAAATCGAAATTCACGAAAACAAGAATCGAGAACCGAACCGAAGTTAAGAGAGCGAAACCGAAACCGAACCGAACCGAAGTGATGAGAGCGAAACCAAATTAGATAGTTCATGTGTATTTTGCCTTGTTTCCGACCCGAGGAAATCGAAACAGAAACAGAAACGTAATTATATAAAACCGAAAACCGAAATACGAAATCTGAAACATAAATATACAATTGCTATCATTTGGAGGGCGTTTAACTCTTCTAAAATCATTTTTATCAAGCATGCTATTATTTTTCGTTGTACAAAGCTCCTTGTTCTATGTTGAATATCTTTGAGAGCATTCGACGCTAATTTTCTTGTGCAGCACTGGTGATGAGAAAAAGATGTCGTGAATTAAATGTCCAAATGTGATGGCTCCTAAATTAAATGATGGGTTGGGTATTGTCAGCCTTAAAACAGCTAAGTGTAGGGATGAGCATATAGACCCGAATCCCGGTACCGAACCGGAACCGTACCGAAACGGTACCGAATCCCGGTATACGGTACGGGACCGGTACCATGATTCGAGTAAAAAAAAAATCGGGACCACTAGTTCGGTACGGGACCGGTACCAAATCGGGAAATTACCGAAAAAAAAGAGAAAAACCATCGATTTCCCGGTACCGGTACCGGTACCCGAATCCCGTTCGGTACGGTACCGGTACCACTAATTTATGCTCGGGAAAAAATCGGTACCACTAATTCGGTACGGTACCGGTACCGTGCTCATCCCTATGTGTTTATGTATATATAAACTCATGGTGGTTGTAGGGAAAGGTAGTGACTTTTGGTGAAAAGTCACACCTTTTAACAAATGATCACAACCCTTCAAATACTTTCTGCAACGAATTTGTAACAGTTAAAACTGTCACTAATTGCAGCCTCTTGAAGGCATATGTCCATATGCGACGACCATTTTCTGTCGCTAACGCAAAGAGCCATATCTTTGAACCATTGCACCACTATGGTGACGAATGGATTTCTGTCACTATAGAAAACATCCAAGGTCATTACCCCTTGATATACATTCACAACCTTTACCATTATCATACTTGAAATCAAGTTAATAGTTTATACAAGCATGCACTCCGCACATACAAACTCGTATTATAACTTAACTTGAAATCTATTTGGTCTCGGGTACATCACCGTTACACAAAATGCTAGATGACACTAAAATCACCAACAATCCTCTCCCATTCTAGTGTAATCCTTGATTTCTCAAATAATCAAAACAAATCAAACAAATGCATAGATGAAAATGTCCTAGGGATTGAATTTTTACTTAGTATATTACGCATTCTAAATATTCGAAAATCGGGGTGTCGCTAAGGATTGAACCCTTCAATTCATTTGAATACTCGTAGATAATATACACACGAGTTTCTACATTTCTTCAATGTTTGTACTTGACGCTTTACAAACCACGTCCTTATCCATTCATGAGTATATAGGAAGCCAAGTCCAAGCTTCTTGAAGCGGCAAAACTTCATGCTCATATAGGTAGTTCTTTTAATCTTGCTCCTGCATGCAATTTTTCAAAAGAACTATTAAGAAGATAAACTTCAACATCTTTATCTTGCAGGTCTGAACACATTCCTTGGGAAAATATAACATGTGTTCCAATCTCTAAGTGTGAGCTTTCCACATTGAATTCAACTTCTAGCGTTGTATTAGAAGGGAAATGAGTGTCTCACCATTAGAGAATTTAAATGGACTTTAATTTCATCCCTATTTCCGACTTTGTGCACTAAGTCTCTTGCTAATCTCTTTGTCAAGTGGTAAGCAATTGATAGCGTAGATTCATTACATCAACGCATAATAAACACATGGTAACATTGACTTTTAAACAAAACGCATATTAACATTATACAAACCATACAATATCCAGGATATCCGGATCATAATTAATGTTTTTAACCCGCCGGACCCGACCCATGGTTAATAAATGCGCCCGGGATCTCCGGATCATAATTAATGTTTTAACCCGCGGACCCGACCCATGGTTAATAAATGCGTCCGGTATTATTTAATGCTTATAACCCGATACATGTTTTCTTCTCATTCTTCCCTCTTACATATGTCCCTCTCATAAGTACTCTTCATCAAAACCACATTCTTCTCCTTCTTCCGTCTTACACCTGTCTCTCATAACCAAAAATGTGTAAACCACTATCTTCTCCTCATCAAACCCACCACCATAATTGAATCCCACCATCATCAAACTATGCATATCCATCTCAGATTAATTGTTTAAATAGGAGATGAAAAAAAAGGTCTAACAGGAGATGGAAATAGAAGGTGTGTTATCATTTGATTCATAACAGGTACCTCTCTTACTTCATATCATAATCTTGTTTACTGTCAATTCCTTATTCACTATAGCATTGGTTATTTATAATGGTTAGGTAACCAGTTTTATAAGTGTTGGGATGATCATCCAAACACATGAGAAGTGATTATTTGTCTATAAAGAACAGAAATAAAAACGAAATATGTTGATAAGTTGTTTAAATAAGCATTCCTTAACACCCCAAATCTGTTTATCTGTCTAGCATGTGTGGCTCATAGTTTGACCATCATCGATAACTAATCACGCTTTCGCCATTTAGAAATTGAATACTAAGTGGCTTTTTAGGTCAATGCCAAACACTCCTCAAAATTTTATGTTTGTTCAGCCTCGATAACTCATATGTTGATCAATGTTGATAATATAGTGCGTTTTTAGTATTAATAATTGGGGTGTTTGTTTCGACTTATATAGCGGGCTTATGTCATGATAAGCTTTTATAAGTCAAAAATTTTCAAGATAAGCCATAGAAAAAGAGCTTATGAAACTTAAGCCAAAAACCGCATAAGCCATAAGCCCACTATATAAGCCGAAACAAACAAGTGGATGTTCTAAAAAATGGTGGTGTAATTGCTTGAACAAGATTTGTTTTTAAACAAGTGTGTATGCTCATTTGCTCAAACAACTACTTAGATAAGTAAGTATGCTTAATCGCTACTGGTTAAACCCGAAGTACATATCGGTGTCTAAAAAAAGTTAGTATCAAATGCGTACATGCTATGCTCAGTTTGTTTTTTTTTCGAAAAACAGTTATAGTCTAGGTTTTGAAAACGACCTAGTTCGCTATAACTTGAGCTCTGATACCACTCTGTAACACCCCCAAAATCACAACGCAGCGGAATACCACTTGGGGTGCTACTTCATAGCATAAAGTACAAGTTACAGAAAACGACTCTAAGTGAGACGTTTTGAAAAGTCAACCATTCAATAATTTTTATAAAATATCAGAGTTACAACAGGTCCCACTTGTAATGTATTAGAAAACATTGTCAAAACGTTTATTTAATGGTACTCAAATTGTAAAGCCTTCAAAAATATATTTGTATCCGCGCGACTCGAATGCTCCCAATGCTCAGCTAGCAATATAATAACCTGAGAAAATACATGCAAAAACGTCAACAATAATGTTGGTGAATTCATAGGTTTAAGTAAAAGCAGTATTGAAATAATTCAAGAAATATTTCAGTAAGAAAAGAAGCGTTACAATATTTTCAAAGTATTATTTCTGAAATCCAAGTAGTGATTCAATAGATCAAGTAATGCTCCGTAGTGGACCACAAGGTTCAAGTAGTGTAGACAAGAGAAACAAATTCACCAAGTCCAAAAAGTAATATGTATTATTGCACTAAGCTCATGACCCCGAAACCTTAACTGGTAATGCAATCAATGCAAAAATGTCTGCCCCAAAAAATGTAGGGTGTTCTGCCAAACACCCCAAAAAATACCTCAAATGTTAAATGCGTTAATGGTTATCTAGAAACCACAGGGGATTGTCAGTCTCGATAGATCTATCCACAACATTAACGGTTCATGATAGAAAGGGGACTTAGATGGCAGTGTGGTAACTTAGGCAATAATATTCAGGCAAATATCTGGATAGCATACAATTTGAAAGCACTTGTGTCCAAAGTAAAACAAATAATGTATTCAAAACTTACGGTTTTCATATATAGAAATTTAATGATCTCAAATCATGTAGTAAACAAATCAAGCTTTAATCAGTTCATAAGAAAACAGCCATGTATCACACATGTTTTGGAAGTCATGTAATAAGCAAGTAAAAGCTTTTGTAAAGATAGTCACGTAACGCTTAAGTAGTAGAAATCAATAAGTTTACTTAGTAAAACGAGCATGTATTCTCACCCCGAAAACAGTTTATGAAAACCATTAAAAATAAAAGGTGGGGCTATGAACTCACCGAGAAGCAATGAAGTATCGAACGAGAAATTCAACATAGAAAGAACGGCGACAACGTCTCACCCGCGACCTATATTAATGGTGCGCGTATAAGAGTATATTTATAAGAAAAATGCATAAAATGCATAAGTATGTAAAATATATATTCCGACATATATGAAATCTTATATCGTAGAATCCATGAGTGCGCCAAACTTACTTATTTATCCCCACTTAAATGTTTTGCCTTAAGTTTAACTCCATTTTAACCCATTCTGACTAATATGTAATTTTTAATGAAAATTACCCATTTTGACCCATTATCAAGGTTAAGACATCTAAACGCGAACAAAAGCGAAAGACTAACTTATTAGTTGTAATTTCAGCTTTAGTTAATATATTTTACGCCTAATCATTCTCCATAACGCTAATTGACCATTAAAAGAATTTTGCCAAGTTTGACTTTTTATTATTCATTTTTCTTAAATCTGACCCGTCTAAAACGACCCGCTAAATCACATTTTCACAACTCGGACTCTAAAGCAATTTGATGTAAAACGACATTTCGGACAACTTTTTAGTTTTAGCTGAGACCCAAAACCCAACAGAAAATGACCAAAATACCCCTGTAAGTTTCTGCAGGAAATTATTATAAAAACGCAGATTTGTGTTTGAGTTTTTGACCCGTCATAAGACGTTTTTAAACTTAGATCGCCTCGACAGAAATGGACGAAAACGGCATTTTGAACAACTTTCTAGTTTTACCCAAGACCCAAAACTCGACAGAAATGGACGAAAACGCCCCTTTATCAGGTCTGATTCAATTTAAATAAATACAAAAACGCAGATTTTTACTCTAGTTTTTCGACCCGTTATTACTTACTTTTAGACTTAGTAATCCTCGCGGAGAAGTAAAACGGCCTTCCGAACAACTTTCATGTTTCGGCCGAAGGCCGAAACGGATCCGAAAGTGACGAAAATACTCATTTAAAAATCTGACAGCAACTATTATTTTACCAAAAAGCTAAATTTTTAGTAAAAAATTTCCTAAGTTCAATTGGCCGTAAAAACTTCGTTTTTAAGAGTTAGAAGTCGTGCCATATATCGAATCGAAGCTACGGACATCCTCTACAATAATCAAAAGCCTAAAATCAGATTAAAATTATTTATGACACCCGAATATGGCTGTCCGATTTTCTGCATTAATTCGCCTAACCCGAAACCTTACCAAACACCAATTTCACTTCACCACAACTTCAAATCATGCCTAATCTAACATATCTCCATCATCTAAACCAATTTCAATCATCCAATTCATTCAACCACTCAATCTAACACATCCACTAAGATCCATGGATTCACAATATAAGATTATGTACATGCACAATATATAGAAATTAATTAACATAAAAGGGTTTATAACATACTTACAATCAATAGAGAATGCAAGACAATGATCAAACAAAAACCCTTTCTTTTTCCTTGTGTTAGCCGAAACCAACAACACCCTTAATAATCAAATCCCTTGATTTTTGATAACCCAAATCCTTGTAAAAACACTAGTCTTTAAACCCTCAAAGCTTAGACTTCACTCAAAATCAAAGAAACTATAAGAATCAAGATTCTTGAAAATCCTTTTGCATGTTGATTTTTATTGAAAAAGAATGATGGGGGTTTATATAGGAGTAGTGTAGAAGTGTTTTAAGATTGATTGGTGAATTTTTGATAGTGGTTTAGCAGTGGTGATGGTGATGTCGTGGGTTATGGTGGAGGAGGAGAAGAAGCAGTGTGTTTTATGGATCGGTGTTTGTGTGTGTGATATATTTTTTTGTTATTTATTAAGTGTAAATTGTAAATAAAAGGTAAGAACTAAATAAAAGGAAGGAGTGTTTGGTTTAATGTTTTGTAGGAGCTAATTAAAAGAAAAGGGGTGTTTGGTTTTTAGTTTAGTAGGAGCACACAAATTGAATAAAGAGTGTTTGGTTTATATGTTATGTTTATTTTATATATTTTTTTTGTTTTATTTTTTTTTTCTAAAACATTTATACTACAATATTTGATTTAAAACACTAAGTTAAAATATCAAAAAGTGTTGAAGTACTATTTTTGACAAGGTTTTGGCAAAACGCGGAAAAAATCATAAAATACTAAAATAACAATAAATTGACTTCCGGAGCGAAAATATGAAATTATCGATTTCTCAAACGCTAAAACGGATAAATATCTAAAGCACGATTCGTAACTAGCTAAAACGACGATTTTCGTTAGAACGACTAAAAAATAAAAAATATAATAAATTCCATAAAAATTAGAAATAGAATTAAGGCTCAGTTAAATTATTGACCGTAAAATACCAGATGCTACACGGAGACCTTCACAAAGATCTCTTCCAATATCACTGAGGTACTCTCCTTAGTCACGAGCTTTGATTTCTCTACTCTTCAGTCTCCTGTGAAAGATCTTCAGGCCTATGCTGTCAAGCAAGATGAACAGTTAACTGCTTAGGCCAAGTCCTCTACCAACATGGCATGGAATCTTGGTTCCAAAATCTCAGGACTTGAGAGAGCACAAAATCACATCAACTCCAACATGTCCTCTCTTAAGGAAGACACTCTCTCTATCAAGTCCACGATAACTGAGATGTATGAAGCCTTTAAAGGCCAGTCCTCTTCAGCTCCCTCAGGCAGTGTCACTCCAACACCTACTCACAACTACACAAAAGGCTATAAACACCCCCAAATAGAGATCGATTATGTAAAAGCCTATTCCTATGATCAAAAACTAGGGGGAATGGAACGAATTGGGATTGGTTTTGTTGAAAAAATAGGTTTTTATAATACAAAACACATAAAAACTGGTTATGCGGGTGAAAACCAGTCTTTTAACACAATTAAAGACATCGGTGTGTAAGTAACAACATGTCTCTTTGTATTTATGTTATAGACACTGTTTTTAAGATACAACCGACCTTATACCTATAACGCATTTATGCAACACACCATGTTTGTTAACTCGTGAAAGCTAGACCTAATTATATATATAATGGATCTCTTTATCGATTTAGTATTTGTTAACTCGTTAAAATTTGACAGAATTGAAATTGATCTTTCATCATTAAACCATTGAAATACTTTTGAAAACTAAAATCTTTTATCTAGTAAAGGAAAACGCAAAGTGGGGATTTTCGTATTTCAAAAAAAAAGATTGTTTCTTTATTAGGGAACATTCTCTAATTATTATTTTTAATTTTTAAGTATTTTTTATTAAAAAGTCTAAATATTTTTTAATTTAACACAAAATTTTATATATTCGTTTATATAAAAAAGATCCAAATCAAACTTAAAAATACACAAGTACTGAAAAGTTATTTTACAATAGTTTTGGATCAAAGGGGAATTAAGAAAAATAAAAAAAGCGGAGATCTTCTCTCCTACAACATTCATTCGACAAAAAAAAGTTAAAAGTCAAACCTGTGACGAAAAACCTCTCGACAAGACCACAATCGGTTTCAATGGAAAATACAATTGATCTCGAAGAGTAAGTCAGTTATACAATCGGATTGTGATTTAGTTTTTTTCAATTATTGTTTCACTTCTTTTGCTTATTATCCATATAGGCATTGAATTTGTTTCTGTTATGAATTTGTGATTAAAGGCTTGCTTATGTATATAAAACAACTACAAAAACCTTCAATGAATTTGTTTTTGTAGTTGTTTTTCTTTGTTTTGTTTTGAACTTAGATTGGTAATTTACCTCTTGCGTTGTCCCTCCTGCTGATTTTGTTTTTGTTTATCGATGCACAAAAGTTTCCTTCAAACACATACGACGTGGTCTTTGTTCCCATACGCTCACTTCTGGTAACATATTCTAACATATATACCTAAAATCTTGCACAACTTTGGTTGATACATGTTCTATTATAGTCAAATTGCATGTAAAACAACACACTAACAAGTATATAGATATAATATTTTTGCTTATTAAAGTAAGATATTTGGTTTTTGAGCTGAACTTTAGGTAAACAAATAGTTGTAGCGAGCCAACCATCCATCGAGCCTGCAGTGAAAACCAAACATCTAACAAAAAGGCGAGTGGTTATGACAAGAATGGGCGTGGAAACTCCAGTTGGCCATAATCCAGATGAATATTACGATAATCTGCTTGAAGGTGTTAGTGGCATTAGTGAAATTGAGTCATTTAATTGTTCAAACTATCCAACTGTATGTCATTTACCACTAGTTCATTTCTCATAAGTACATTATTGTGGATTAAGACAGCCATAACAAATTTTGAATAACAGAGAATAGCTGTAGAGATCAAAAGTTTTACGATAGATGGAATGGTTAAACCAAAGCTCTTTAAGCGGCTTGATAAGTTTATACTTTACATGCTGACCGCGAGCAAGAAAGCATTGGCTGATGGTGGCTTGACTGAAGATGGATTGGAGGAGATCAATAAAACAAGACGTGGAGTTCTGATTGGATCTAGTATGGGTGGTATGAAGGTATTCATTAAATTACACTTTCATGATAAGACTAGATACAAATGAATTCTCAATATGAATTGCAAGTACACAAGGAGCCTACTAAAACACAAGGTTCTATTTTTAAAAAGTTCGCCAACATTTCAAATTCAACATCTTCTCTTATCATTAGAGGTTAAACGACATGTGAAAATTACATAGTGCTGAATCGGTATATTTTATCTTTGAATAAAATTAGAAAATAAAAAGAAATGTCCAATTGGATTCAGGACCGAAAATAGGGTCAATAAGTTTGGTTATGTTGAGTCTTTCATAACATATATAGTAGCGCTTCGTGACTTTCAGAATTCACCGTCAGGAATTGTGTTCTTTCGTTGATTTCATCTCCACTTTTCTATTAAAAAGTTAGCCTAGCCGGCCATTATCTACTCACATTCGTGTTTAAAAGATATATTACTTCTCTTTTTAGATTTTAGCGATGCTATAGAAGCTCTACAAGTGTCATATAAGAAAATGACTCCTTTCTGCGTACCCTTTTCAAGTACTAACATTGGTTCATCCTTGCTCGGCATTCATCTGGTTAGATTCTATTAATCTATCATCTTTCACACCAAATAAAAAACATTGCTACATCTTTATAACAGAATAATGATTTTATTGTTTTACTTCAGGGCTGGATGGGTCCAACTATTCCAATCGACCGCTTGTACCACAAAGCATTCCTGATAATGAATGTTGCAACACATAATGACGCGATGCTGTACAGTAGTGCTTTACTAGTCAAAATTATTCTATGGCACATACATTAATTTTTATAGCGTTGAGAATCTTGTAAGACATGATGCTTTGTAGGGGGTCAGAGTTTGTCGTTACACCATTAGGTATTTTATTTTTTCTTGTACAGATCTCGTTGAATCTTGAAGATAACTATACAATATTAATGCAGGGGTGGGCGGTTTTGTGGCTTGCAAAGCTTTAAGTGAGCAAAACAGTTATCCTACCAAAGCTTCACGCCCATAGGATTCGGTATATCTTCTTGTGTCACTTTTTCTGTATTCTGGAGCTTGCAATTCATTTTAACTTCAACAGGAGCGTGATGGATTTGTTATGGGAGAAGGAGCTGGAGTTCTGTTGTTGGAAGAACTTGAGCTTGCTAAGGTATTAAATAACTAAAGTTGGCCATATGTTAATTATGTTTCCATTTTCTATCCAATATTTATATGTAATTGGTGGACAGAAAAGAGGTGCTAATATATATGCATAAGTTTTGGCCGGAAGCTTTAGTTTTGATGCATATCACATGACGCAGCCTCACCCTGAAGGTAAACCAAATAAATGTACCTCATATGTGTTAGATATAAGAAAAAGACTCGGTTACCCCGTGTATTTTACTGTTTATTATAGCTCGTAGTTTAATAGTTAATCGTATGTCTTTCGGTTTTAAGCCGGGTTCTAATACCCGGTATTTTGTAAAAACTATATAAGCCTCTTCCAACTTTGGAAGAGGCAAGCTAGTCAATTTCATTTTCACTTTAAACACATACACTCTCTCTCTCTAAAATATCTCTGTATGTGTTTCTCTCTCTAGAAACTAGCCCAACTCAAGAATCATCACCCGTGTCATGAAATAAACGATCCTACAATTGGTATCAGAGCCTCAGTGGATTCGTGATTGATTCGTGTGGTTAAACAAGCTCAAATTCATGGCTCATTTTGAAGCAAAAAGGCCCACGGCTCACTTATTTTTTTGGGCTTATTTGCTTGTTAATCTTGCTCTAATCTTCTTCTACATGTTAAAAAGGTGAGTGTGTTGCGATTACAAGGAATATACAAGCACCTAATTCGATTAATAAGGTTATTAAGTTTGGTGTTCTTCGTGGAGGGTTGCTTCATTTTTGAAGATCCACAAGGAAATACATGTTATTGTAAGTTTAAGCTTATAAGGTTTGTTACCTATTGGTGTGTAAGTTTTATATACCTTAAAATATATATATAAAATATAACCTTAAGAGAAATTAAGAAAATTACCAAGTTACCCTTGATAAAATTCACTCTCAAAAATATATATATTATATAATATAAAATACGTATATTAAACCGGGTAAGTATGATCACCCGGGTCGTTTCCCCAACGACTAGTGAAATTGAAACCACGTTTTAGTTCGGATTCTGATTTGAATAAAACAAAGACATTTTTGATAATCTATGTCTACTAAATAAAAGCAATTTAAACAATTAAACAAATACGGTAAATAAACAAAACGCGACTAATTAGTAAATAAACTA
>BQNB010007045.1:17546-70046 GCA_026074375.1 Tanacetum coccineum
ATTTTCATCAAGTCTTATATAACACAAAAAAAATTATTTAAGGTCAAAGTTGATAAGGAAAGACCCACAAAGTCAAACAGGGACAAATAAATTGGGACAGAGGGAGTAATATATTTCCTAGATGGTGATTTACTACATAAACATTATATACACATAAAATCACAAATGTAAAGAGTGTAGGGTTTTTAGATGACCTTAATATGAAGTAAGATGAAAAGTAACAAGTTCTAAACCCTAGTTTAGAATCAAACCCAAGCTTCCAAGACTAGAAAATCCTAATTTTTCAAGAAACCCTCTTGAACTTTCTTGATTAAAACCTTGTAAATGCTAAACCAAGCTTCCAATACACCTTAGATATGTCTAACAATGAACCTTGTACACTTGGAATACTTGTAAAATCAAAAACTAAGAATGTATATGGGTTTGTATTTTGAGCCGTGACCTAGGATCTCTTTGGGAGAGTTTTTGTGTTAAGTTTGCTAGTAAAATGAAGTAGTGAATGAATAGTTGGAATAAGGTGCCTTTTATAGCAAGATTTAACTAGCTAAGGTTACTTTAACTTAACCATGGTTAGGCTTGATTGACCATTGTGTAAGAAACTCATGGGGGGAGTGGGCTCTTACAAGAGTTAGAAGATGTAAGAGTAGTGGTTAGGAGTTTGCTTGTAGAAGTTTATAACACATGGTATATTACTTAGAAGTCAAAATAAATATCTTCCTTGTGTTTTTATCTATATATCCGGCCACATATGTATATGTATAAGGAAATTGTGAAATTTTTGAGTATTGGGTATAATTGTAGGTATTTGGTTGAGTATAGATAGGTATTGGTGCTTCCGGGTATGCCTAAATGTATTTTATTGCGAAACGTAAACGTTTTACGTAACCAATAAAAATAAAATATAAAAAGTTGATTATTACTTTCGTAAAAATAATATATTGCTTGCTTAACGTAAACTTTAATTTGTTTGGTGCCCGTTTACGTTGATTGTTGATTTTTAGTTTACGCGATTTAACTAAACGATAGAAATGAAAAGCAAACGCGTAAAACTCTAAAAATAAATAATGGGAAATATTGAGTCGTAAAATGACCTGAAATTACGGATTGTTACAAAAACAATTTTCGTTGCAACTCTACCTCCACCAGATACAGCCGGAGCTTCTTCATCTACTACCATTGATCAAGATGCTCCATCTCCAAGTACTTCACCAAACAATGAAACAACAACCCCAATTCAGTCTAGAAATGTTGAAGAACTAAATGAAGAAGAAGATGCATAGTTTGATAGTAACACCTTTAGAAATCCATTTGCTCCTCCAGCCAATAGCTCAGCTGATTCATCATTAAGGATTGTAGACACTTCAAACATGCATACTTTCTAACAACCTCATACTAACACCATAAGATGGACAAAGGATCATCTATTAGTGACAATCATTGACAATCCATCCAAACCTGTTTCGATAAGACATCAACTTGCTACCAATGCCTTATGGTGCTACATTTATGCTTTCTTAATGAAAGTCAAACCGAAGAACTATAAAGAAGCGATGAAGGAATCTTGCTGGATTGAAGCTGTTAGGAATCTCGATTCACGATCTTAGGAGGTCGTGGCAACTCAAAGTATGAATAAGCCATATTTAGAGAGTAAGAACTTTATTAATGAAAGTTTAGTGAAGTTGTTACAAATGAGAGGAAAACCCATCTAAGCAAGCTTAGATGGTTTTATATAGCCCTTACACATGCCAACTTTAGCCTAATTACAATTCTAGTCCTTGTGTTTTAGGCTATATAGAAACTAATTTAATTTCCATAATGTCACCATATTTATTATTTCTAGCAATCTTCCCCCAATGTGGTGGCATATGGAATTACTTACAATGTATCCTACAAGTACAAATACAAATGCTCCAGCTTGAATCTTTCCATTACATGCAAACGATACAATGTAATTTGTATAAACTGAGTTAGCTTCCCCTTAGTTCATATTGCATGTCTTCACATAGCTTTCTTCATCTACTTCTTTTTGTCGAAGTTTCTGACTTAGCTTCCCCCAAACCAACATCCGTATTATAAGTAGATTATGAAACTGTGATGTAGCTTCATAGAAGAATAAGTAGAAGTAGATAGAAGTAGAAGGTAGAAGTAGAAGTAGAATCAAAATCAGAGGATCAGAGAACTAGATGAAGCAGAAGAAGCCAACCATATCAAACTCTCACTAGTACAAAAAGTGGATTTGGTCACACATGGGCAAAATGGAACGGCCACACATTCACATATTTATGTGACCAAAGGTACCAAAAAAGACACCATTTACTAATTAGTCACACATGAACATTTTTATCGTGTGACCATTAGAACTGTATTGCCACACATTCGAACATCATGTGGCTAAAAGTAACTGGTAATATTGTTTGGTCACATATGAATTTCGAACGTGTGACCAATACAAGTAAGCTTGAAGCATTGGTCACGATATACATATAAATAGTGACAAATATTTGTCACACACTTGAACAATGTGACTAAATGCCACATATGGTCACACTAAACGTTTTGTCACACATTATTTTAGTGTAGCCAAATTCCGTTACATATGGTCACGTAACTTAATATGTGTGTCTAAAGTTTAGTTTATGTTAGCTTGCCAAAAGCTAATGTGTTTAGTCACATTTACTTCTAACACTGTGACCAAATGGCATATATGGTCACACTAAATGTTTTGTCACACAAACATAAAATTCATGTGGCCATTGGATGATCAATAGTCACACAAAATACACATTTCTTCACTTTAAACATCATATGGTCACACTTATTAACACTTTTGGTCACTTTATGCTTAGTTGTATGTGACTAAATACCCAAAACAAACATGCTTTGTGTGGCTAAATATTACAAAAGGTCACACAAACATCAAATTCATGTGGCCATTGGATAATCAATAGTCACACAAATTACACATTTCTTCAATTTAAACACCATATGGTCACACTTATTAACACTTTTGGTCACTTTATGCTTAGTTGTATGTGACTAAATACCCAAAACAAACATGCTTTGTGTGGCTAAATATTACAAAAGGTCACACAAACATCAAATTCATGTGACCATTAAATAATCAATAGTCACACAAAATACACATTTTCTTCACTTTAAACACTATATGGTCACACTTATTAACACTTTTGGTCACTTTATGCTTAGTTGTATGTGACTAAATACCCAAAACAAACATGCTTTGTGTGGCTAAATATTACAAAAGGTCACACAAACATCAAATTCATGTGGCCATTGGATAATCAATAGTCACACAAATTACACATTTCTTCAATTTAAACACCATATGGTCACACTTATTAACACTTTTGGTCACTTTATGCTTAGTTGTATGTGACTAAATACCCAAAACAAACATGCTTTGTGTGGCTAAATATTACAAAAGGTCACACAAACATCAAATTCATGTGGCCATTGGATAATCAATAGTCACACAAATTACACATTTCTTTAATTTAAACACCATATGGTCACACTTATTAACACTTTTGGTCACTTTATGGTTAGTTGTATGTGACTAAATACCCAAAACAAACATGCTTTGTGTGGCTAAATATTACAAAAGGTCACACAAACATCAAATTCATGTGACCATTAAATAATCAATAGTCACACAAAATACACATTTATTCAATTTAAACACCATATGGTCACACTTATTAACACTTTTGGTTACTTTATGCTTAGTTGTATGTGACTAAATACCTAAAACAAAATGCTTTGTGTGGCTAAATATTACAAAAGGTCACAGAAACTTCAAATTCATGTGGCCATTAGATAATCAATAGTCATACAAATTACACATTTCTTCAATTTAAACACCATATGGTCACACTTATTAACACTTTTTGTCACTTTATGCTTAGTTGTATGTGACTAAATACAAAAAAAAACCAATATATTCATAACAAGAAAATAAAAAAGGATGTTACACCCCAGCAAGAATCGAACCCGCGACCTCCCTTACCGAAGTCAAGCGGGTTACCATCTTGCCAGAGTAACCTATTCGTTAATGTTATGCATTTCCTGTTTAATATAGAAGTTTAAGCTTCATTGTTTTTGGCTAGTAGCTTAAAGAGTGCTTATAGAAACTGCTTATTAAACCGTGGCTTTTTCTCCCTCTGCTTATTTTTAGCTTGTTTCACTTTTAATAAGGTTTTAATAAGTACTAGCTAGCATTTTTAACTTAGCTTAGCAGTATTAAGTTTAGCCTAGCAGTATTAAGTACTTTAACCAGTTCTAAACATCATAACTAACACCTGAACTTTAATAAACATCATAACTTTCATTAATTAGGATTATCCAGAAAAACTTCTATACATCCCATAACCTTAATTCACAAACACAAACTGAACATTATTAACACTAAACAACCCTTACACCTGACCCACAAAACAAAAGAAGCTAACCCCTTCCCTAACCATAAGAGCAGGCTTTATATCTACACTAAACAACCCTTACTTCTTTAGCTGGTTCTTTATATATATTGTTTGATGAATTTAATAAGCTCCAGTGCTATAGTACTGTCATCTTCACTTTCCAATTTCAACTCCAACATCTGTAACAACACTTTCTTCATCAAAGGGTACTTCTTCTCAACTAGCATGTAAATGACCATTTCAGTGTCAGTCTCTAAAGTATGAACACCAGTTGATTTATGTAACTTCCAGCTCATAATATTCCACTTCTCTTGAGATTTCTAGAAATCATCTTCTTCATTTGGATAGAACGTTGTTGTCAAATCTCCCCAAAGTATTAAATCAAATCCTTTAGGTATCTCATCTTGATATTTATCAATCACTAGCTGGTATAGAGCAGACAAATCATCTCTATCAAAAATAAATAAGACTGTGGACAATACACTAAAGTACCTTTTGCTTCCATTTAATCTGGTGACTACATTCATATTGATCTCCTCTGGAACTTTAACTTCATCATGTAATGGTTTCGGTCCATAATATTCAAAGTTCCATGCAATGATTGGAGACCTTTGATCAAGTATCTCATAGTCCACTTCCTTGTGCTTATCAAAAGCAATGATAAAAAACATACTCAACTCCTCTTTTTATTTCTCATACTCTTCATCCTCCTTAGCAGTTGATTGACCCAACTTCCTTTTCCTAGCCATTGATTGACCCAACTTCCTCTTCCTAGCCATTGATTTATGTCTTCCTGACTTCTTGATTGGCTGCTTAATCTCCTCCTGCTTAGGAGCTGTTGGTTCCTTTACTGGCTCCTCTGTAATTGGAACCTACTTAACTTTAGTAGTCTTTTGTTTCTTGGAAGTATCATACTGAAGTTCTGGTCCAAGCCTTTTCACTCTTTCTTCAGCTCCCATAGGTACAAAGTTTGCTATACTTCTGACCAACCTCTCATATTTTGCCTTGATATCTTCATCAAATAACTTCTTCAATTGTGCAGAAGTCCATGATCCTTGATGCTTCAGATAGTTGGACATGTAGGTTCTTTATTGAGTTTGTGTCATAGGCCTGTTTCTCCTTGCTCGAGCTCTCTATTTAGCAAAGAACTTCTTTCTCTGATTTAGTAAGTTCACCATCCTTGTTGCAAAGTCTTCTCTAGGCTCATTTTCTCCTAGAAGAATCTTGAACAATTCTGCATTTAACTCAATGTTAGCCCTAATGATGTCCTAATCCTCCTCAGTGTAATACTTAGCTGATTCTAGCACTTTAGATTGTCTTTTCTTTTGTTGCTTAGTCATTTCTTCCTCCTCTTGCATTCTTTGAGCCAACAAATGATCTAAATGTATTAGTTCTGCATGCTCTGCTTCTTGTTCAACTTGTAATCTCATGGCTTCCTCTAATCTACCTCTTTCATCATCTAGCTGTTTTTGAGTTTTCTTTGGAGGGGGAACATCTTCTTCAACCATTGGAGCTTTACCTTCTCTTTCTTCCTTAGCAGATTCTTCCACATCTTCAAAAATAATTGATTTTGCCTTTGATGTCTCACTCATCTGCACAAGGGTAGCTGCAACTATAACATCATCATCTTCAAGAAGTGTTGTTGTTGTTGTTGGAGGTGATTTTGGTTTAGCAGTACTAACAAATACACCAGCATTAACTACTTCTGCAGCAGCAATAACCACTTGCTTTGCATCTCCTTCAACATGTGTTATACCTTTATCCCTAACAACATCAAACCCAGCATCAAAGTCATCTTCTTCAGATATTAACTTTGCGTTCAAATTCCTCCCATGTTTGGATGCATCCTCCTTATCCAAACTTCTTCTTTTGGAAGTGCCCATCTTGAAGAGTTTTAACCCTTGAGTTCTTGATCTTTTCCTCTTTTCCAACTTCTTGACTTTCTTCTTTAAGATAGCAATCTCATTTGCTTGAGCAGTCATTGCCTTCTCTAGATCAAGAACCTTGTTTGACAATTTTTTGCCTTTCCTATGTCTTTGGGTCTTTTGTGGTTGTGATGATAATGGAATATCAGATAACTGTTCTTTATGAAAGGATTGATCAGGGGAAGGTGTTGGTTGGGGTTCAGAGGGTTGTCCTAAACCTTCACCCTCTTCTGCATGAATTGCCAACATATTTTAAAACAAAGGTGTGTTTTTGCCTGAAAAATATTTGCCTTTCCTTCTCATGTTTGCAAAAACCTTTTTAGTAAGAAAAGGTTGTTTATAAATGTCTTTAAGTACAGAAAGATTTTTAATTTGATTGCTCAAAAATAGTTGTAAAAACCTTGGATACATCAAAAAAAATTTAGATTTAGGATCTAAGTTCCTCAACATACCATCAAAAATTAATTTTGAAAAATTAAACTTTTGACCCTTAGCTAAACAAATACCTGCTGATGCTACATTTGTTAAAAATTCATTCCAAGCAGTTGATTTTGAACTCAAGCAATGTAGGATGGTATGTATAAGATACTTTCAGTGAGGGGAAAATAAAGCCTTTTCAAAAGAAAGTTTATCAGAATCTCTTTCATATCCCATCAATGCAAGGTTTTCAAAAATCTCAACATTTATTAAACAAGTAGCACCATCCTCATCATTAAAATAAAGATCACTCCTGACTAATGATTATGTTACTACTACACTCTTACCAGCAACCTTGGCATATATTTATGTTTCATTATTAGCTATTTTGGTCTTTGCAGTAGACCAAAACTGCTTAATGTTAGAAACATATACAGTGGGATTTACAGTTAATGAATATCTGATAGAGCTAGCATTCAAGAAGTCTACTATGTATGCAAAATCATCATTCCTTTCTGTTTTTGTCAAGAACGCCACCATATTGTGTTGGTTTTCAAAGTCCAAGTCCGCCATTGAAGATTAATTAGTTGTAGTCCTTGCAGGTCACCCCATCGTTAGTTTAAGGTGCCGTAACAAAAAACCAAATATAAAACTTAAAGTAATAAGAACAGATTTCTGGTAACTTGACATTTACTTAAGACAATTTAGTCCCTTAAGTCCTTAAACTTATCATTTACTTAAGAACAGTTTTAGTTGCAATTAAATTGATGGTTGAGGCCCATTTCCCATTATAAATAGTCAACCCACACATGAACCCTAAATTCAATTACCTTAGCAATTTATGAAGAAGAATTGACTTAAGTAGCAGTGACAGTGAGGATTTGAATGAGTGCCCAAAGGAGGATATCAAAGGGAAGGGTAAATCAAAGGGAAAGCTGTCTACCATATGATTGCTTAGATAATAATTCATTTACAGCATAATCAATACATTTTCAATTAGAGAATCATAAACACGATTTTTTTAGAACGATGTGTACAAAATTAAAGGAACATATATAAGAATACTTACTAGTGGTGACGGGAGTGGTGGGTCTATGACGGGAGAGTCACAGCGACGAGACGTGATGAGAGCTGTGGTGGTGACGGGATTTGTGGTGAGATGAGAGGGAGTTGTGGCACGGTTATTTTGGCCTATTGATCTTCTAGGAGGAGTTGTTTTTGTGCTTAATTTGGTACATGATTCATGAAATTTTTAGGGGGAATACATTGTCACGAATTTTACAAAATATTTCATGACAATATCGGAGGAAAATACCTTTAGCCACGATAATATAGCAAAGGTTGAAAAAACTCTTCTATACTCCCGCCAAAAACTCTTATATAGCATAAAAGCAGATATTATCACAACCACAAACATATCACACACTCTTACCATCACAACCATAAAAAGATGGTGAAGATGGTGCCATTTGAAGCTTTTGCGTGTAGTTGTGGAGAAGGAGATGTAGTTCTTCGACAATCGTATAAACCTGAGAGTTACGGTAAACTATACTATGCATGTCCAAAAATCAAGAGTTGAACAATCACATGTTTTTTACATTGTGTAATATATAAATATCATGGTTAGTTGTTAAAAGAATTAATTTGTTTACTATCTAACAGCCCCCAAAAAATTTTAGATGTTGATTTTTTTATGGAAAGAGACCCGACTTCGTCAATTGATGAGTTCTCCTGGAGCTCCATCTGCAGGACCTTCAACACCTCCAAGCTATTCTTCAGGACCTTCAACACCTCCAAGCTACTCTTCAGGACCTTCAACACCTCCAAACTATTCTCCAGGATCTTCAAGAAATGTAGAGTGCTCAAACTGCAAGCACTTGCGTGGAAAGATAAGTGTACTAAAGGCAACATTAGATATGCATATGCATCCGGAACAACACACAGTTAATTCGGCTGCACTACTTCACGAAGTTCTCAATGAAATGGAAAAACTTGATTTGGAGTAGTTTGTCATGTGCAATGTAATTCGTATGATTTGGAGTAGTTGGTCAAGGGTCATGTGCATTAAGGTATCCACTTGTCCCACATTTATTCAATGGTATTTGACAGGCTATCATATGGGTTCATGTGTATTGGGTTGTAGTTGCATAAGAGTGTCATTGTTAACGACACTCACATCCATGACTTGTGTCAAATGGGTAATTAACAAGGTCCAATGGGGTCATGTGCATTGGGTTAAGTTGCTTAGAGAGTGATCTGTAACGACACATCCAGGACTAGGGTGACAATTGGAATTAACATGGGTTCATGGGTCAATGTGCCTTGGGGTTTATAAGTAGTGGATTATAGCTAGTATAATGGAACCCATGCATGACCGGTGATAATGACTAATTCATATGGGTCATGGTCATGTGCATTAGGTCCCACATTCATTAATAGGTATTTGACATCATATGGGTCATATGCATTGGGTTGTAGTTGCTTAGAGTGTCATGTTAAGACACATCCATGACTGGTGACAATGGGTAATTAACATGTCATTGGGTCAATTGCATTGGTTATAAGAATTATAAATATAATAAATTAAATAGAATATAAAAATAAATAAATAAAAATATGATAAATAAGGTGATTATAGCTTTCATGTTACGACAAATCTATGACTAGTGATAAAAGGGAAATTCACATGAGTCATGGGTAAGTGACATTGGGTTGTAGTAAGATTTAACATAAGCTTCATGTTACGACACATCCTTGACTGGTGATATGGGTAAATTAACATGGGTTCATGGACATGAGTATTGGTATTAATGGATTAAGCTAGTATAATGAAACCCATGCCATGACCCGGAATGATAATGACTAATTCATATGGGTCATGGTATGTGGCATTAGTTATCACATGGTTACAATCATTAATGGGTATTTGTCATCATATTGGGGCATGTGCGTTGGGTTGTAGTTGCTTAAGTGTCATGTTATACATATCCATGACTGGAGACAATGGTAATTAACATGGTCATTGGTCATGTGAATTGGTTTTATAGTTTCTATAGTGTTCCATGTTAACGACAAAATCCATGACTGGTGACAATTGGGGTAAAGATCATCCCATGTATCCGTAATGCCATAGTCTAACTCCCTAGACGTTGAACATCTAGGAGGGACATCAACCATATCGACAAATCTATAAAGGTCCTCCCTCGCTATGGTAGGTCTATCCTGTATAACACCCTGTGTTTTCAAGTCATTGACGACATCGATAAATCCACAATGTACCTTTTGTATTGTACGCGTTTGCTTTAAATCGTAAATGTTAAGCTAAACCGCGTACGCCAAATATTATCGTTTAATGTAATCGGGCATTAAACCATCAAACGTTTACATCAATCATGTGTTATATAATTATTTTGATAATAATTATGGTCGTTGTTCATTTTATTTTTATCGGATACATAAAGTGTATACGTTTCGCGATAAAATACGTTTAAGCATAACCGGAAGCACGTTAATTTATTAACGCTTCAACAAATACCCACGATTGTACCCAATACCTAAAGTTTTATTAAATTTACCCAAGATAATATTATCTTACACTTTGTACAAGAAAAATCAACCAATACACCTATACTTGCAAGAAAACATCTTTTAATTATAAAACTACAACTAGTAACTTGCATATATTTTGCAAGATATTGTGTTAACTAGCAAAAAGGTTTCTAGAACCCTTTTCCCCCTCCTAACCCACGAAATACATCAACACTTGGAGAGCAAGGAGCACAAAAATTCACTAGCTTGGTCAATGTACATCAACTTCTCATTAAAACACATTTACCATGTTCCCTTGACCAAAGACCAAGAACAAGAACCCCTAAAACCCTCTCTTTGTCCCCCCAACGACCAAAACACCCCCTTTGACCAATACTTATCCTATATATACATGTATACTAGTGATTCAAGCATAAAACACTTAGTAAAAATCAAACACACTCTTCACTTGTTTGTCCCCGAAGTCGTCACTTGAACACGACCAATGTGGACATTGACTTCGGAGAGTGTTTATTGACCATTACTTTCTATATTTTTAAAATGGTTTGTACTAGTGATTTCGAAGAATAAAACATTAGTAATTAGCATTATCTCTTGTCCAGTTTGGCTCATTTCTGACATCGGGTATCTTAGACGTAAATACAAATTAACTATTCCGACAATAAAATATTTTATGCATCCGCACGATTATCTACCGATGTGTATGGCTGCAGAGCCGTTGTTTTGGTGGTTGGCTTTTTGAGATTGACATGTGGTTTAAATTTTAAGTAGCTTTAATCATGGAATTGGGTGGGGGCAAGAGGGCTAGGGGGGGGGTGCGGGGAGGGGGGTGGTGGGGGGGGGGAGGGGGGGATAGGGTGTTGCGGGGGGGGGGGTGGGGGGGGGTGGGGGGGGGGAGGGGGGTCGGGGGGGTGGGGGGGGGGGGTGTTGATAGGGGGTGGTGGGGGGGGGGTGGGGGGGGGGGGTTTTTGTGAAGTGTGTAACGATGGGGGTGGCTTGGGGCATGCGTTGGATGTCTTTCTTAGACACAGTGGGTGTAGGGGGGTGTGGGTGGTATGGGGGTCGGGGGGGGTGGGGTGGCGGGGAGAGGGGGGCGTTGGGGAGTAGGCGGGGGGGCGTTATGGGTGGGGGTTGGGGGGTGGGGGGTTGGGGGGGGGGGGGGGGGGGGGGGGTGGGGGGGGGGGGGGGGGGTGGGTGGGGAGGGGGGGGTGTGGGGGGGGGGGGGGGGGGGGGGGGGGGGGGGGGGGGGTTGGGGGTGGGTGGGGGAGGGGGGGGGGGGGTGTGTTGGGGGGAGGGGGGGGGGGGTGGGGGGGGTGGGGGGGGGGGTGGGGTGGGGGAATGGGCAGGGGGTGGGGGGGGAGGGTAGGGGGTGTGTGGGGTGGTGGGGGGTTGGTGGTGGGGGTGGGGGATGGTGGGGCGGGGGGGGTGGGGGGGGGGTAGGGGGGGGGTGTGGGGGGGAGGGGGGGGGGGGTGTGGGAAGGGTCGGGGGGGGAGGGGGGGGTGGGGGGGGGTTGGGTGGGGGCGTGGGAGAGGGGGGAAGGAGGTAGGGGTGGGGGAGCCTGTATGGGGGGGGGGGGGTGGGGGAGTATAGGAGGTTGGGGTGTAGGGTTTGGGTGGTGCGGGGGGGGAGAGGGGGGTGTGGGATAGGGGGTTGGGAGTGGGCTGTGTTGGGGGGTGGTGGTGGCGGCGGGCGCGGGGTACGCATCAGTTTTTTATTTTTTTTCTTTGTTTTTTTTTCTTTTTTTTTTTTTTTTTTTGTTATTTCTTTATTTCTTCTTTATGAATTTTTATTTAATTTTTTTTTACTTTTTTATATTATTTTTCTTGTAATCATCATCATCATAACATCATAAGTGTCTACTAGATACCCTTTGTGTTTTTTTTTTATCCTTACTTTTTTTTTTTTTTTTTTTTTTCTCATTTTTATATTTTATAGTTTTCATTTCTAGCATATGTTATTTCTTTTTAGTTGAATCATTAGATTTTTTTTATTTTTAATACTATTTGTTCAATTTATACATTTTTTTTCGCTTTATTATTATATTTTTTTTGTTTATTTTTTCTATTTCTATTTAGGATTTTATCAGAATTGAGTTTATTATCGCTGAATGTGATCATGTTTGACAACTTTGTATATATTGTTTGGTATTACTTATATCATGTTAAAAAGCGACATGATGGCCATGAACTATATATAGTAGACATAGACATATGACCTATATAAAGTATAAGACTTGTGGTATGTTAACAGTTTTAATAGTTTCTTTTTTTGTGTTTTTTTTGTTATAAAGTGGTAAGTATTAAAACAAGTTTGAAATGGTGTTTATTTTTTTTTTTTTGTGTTTT
Source organism: Tanacetum coccineum (assembly GCA_026074375.1). Classification (NCBI taxonomy): domain Eukaryota; kingdom Viridiplantae; phylum Streptophyta; class Magnoliopsida; order Asterales; family Asteraceae; genus Tanacetum; species Tanacetum coccineum. The sequence goes on from BQNB010007045.1 coordinate 30,223, forward strand.
TTTTTGTTTTTTTTTTTGTCATAATTTTTGGACTTATCAAACGTCATGCAAACATTTTGTCCAAAAAGGTTTTTGTTTTATTTATTCTTTATTATTTTTTTTAATTTTTTTTATTTTTTTTTACTTTCCCGAAGTACTTCATCTTGAGTCGGTGGCAAATCTGCGTTGGATCCGCAATCTGCAATAAAGCGTTTGTTATTTGTAGTTCAAAAATTCCGGTGTCTTCGGTAGCTATAAAAATATACCCTTTTTATGACTTTCGTATAAGATAATACATTTCACGGATTTCGAAAGAGGAAGAAACTTGGTCAAACGGACTCTTAATAGAGGAGTAAAGATACAGTTCAGCTAAGACGAGTTGTAGATCGTTTAATTAAACGGAGTTTATAAACTAACTTTTATAAAGAGAAGCTTAAATGAAGAGCGAGCGTGGCGTTTAGTTTTTAACAAATCAGAAAAGACTTGATTGTTGGATTATACAAGATACGAAGTCATGATTGTTGTCTATATTTGTATAACGAATAAGTTATGTGTATTTCGGGGTTTTCGGTAATAAAAGTTTATAAAACTAATTGTTATAAACTTATGAACAGTAAAAGACCTCTATTATGACAGTAAGTTATATTTTTGATAAACTTTATAATAAATTGACTAGATTTTGCACTAATACGAGAAGTTCCTGTGAAAAGAATAACTACAAACGGAGCTATAGCGAATAGAAATTCGCATGTTCCTCGACGATAATAAAACTATATAAGAGACAACTACATGTCTGGTGTAAGTGCGATGAACGAGCTACAAATGTTACGTGTATCAGATGAACCTAGAAAATTATAAAATGTGTACAAATATCGATAACCGTGGGTAAAACCGAACATACATTCGATAGAACGACAGTAATGTATAAATAGGTACCCTCTGTGGCAATTCTTCATTAAAGCTTAATACGGAGAAAGGTTGGGCTATAAGAAAGTTAAAAATCAGGGCTCCTTAAATCGCGAAAGTTACGCTAGTTTTCTCTATAAAAGTGGTAATATAAGTTAGTGGTGTTGGTTCAACAAAATCACTACATCTCTATTCCGTTATTTCTATTAACATTTCAAGTGACATATTTGGGATTTCGGTTTATGAAGAGGCTTCTGGGGTATTTTGAAGTGATAGGAAATTTTGTGAATAAGTCTTATAAAGTATGTTCATTAGATTTACTTATTAAACTTATGTTTACGCAAATATCATTAGCTTGGGTGATTGAGCTATTCGCTCGAATATGTGTGGTTATCACTAGTACTATATTACTAGGGAGTGTTGTGTCATTCATGAGGCTCTTCGGTTCACTCAGGTGGTCCGTATCGAGAGTTGTCTGGTGGTAAAAGCATCTGTATCATATGTAAAAAATAAAATTAAGATTTGATTGAGGCAAATATGTAATATTCTACTTATAGATTTGTTCCTGGACGTTTACGATTTAAAGTAGTGTAGTAGGTCCTCATACGTGTCACTACTTGGACTCTTGCTCTTTTGACAGCTCCCGCGCTCTCGTCGCTCGCGCTCGCGTCGCGCGTCTCGTCAACTTGCTCGCGCTCACATACTATATGTTGTTGGTTAATCAACGAGTACATGTGTCTACGTGATACGACCGCATGATATTTAGGTTGCATTTGATCTTTTACGTGACGCATTGTATCTGCGGATATTTGGATTGTCAGAATCTCAAGGTAGAGTTCATAGCCTCTCTCATTTTTTACGATTTTCAATTATTGATGGAAGGAGTTCTTAGGCATAGGTGAACGGTTCGAGAGGCAGTAAAAAAGAATTGGGGTGATGACGATGTCAGTTGTCATTACCAGGGAACGTAGAAAGCTTGCTTGTCAAAATGTGAATGTGGACATTTTTTTCTTCAATCTTGAATACTTGTGTGTCAGATCATCTTGTTCAACAAACCTGTTCTGGGCTTTAGGCTTCATTACATACTCTCTCTTCTTTTTAAAATCCTATTCTAGTGAAAATGTCGGTCTTCACATCAATCTGAATATAAATCATCATATTATTGGAGGGTGAAACATGCTGTCGGTTTTATAATGGAGCAAGTATATTGATTGACATGTTTGGTTAATGTTATGAAAAGTTATCTGTTGGACTATTATTGAGTTTCTATTTGCTTGTGCTAATAATATGTGCTAGATCCTAAGTGCGATAACATCAGTTGAGCCTTTTATCAATGACACTGGTCATTTGCCATAGATGAGAGTTCTGTTAATTACAGTTAATGTGAGCGGCGACATGTTATGATAGATTGCAGATTTGGGGGAAACGAGCGCTCATCCCCCGTATTGGATGTTGTGACGTTGCATAATCACCTGATTTACGAACGTATAATATGTCGAGATTTAGGGATGTTTTAGGGCTTGTGGACTCTCTAATCGGGCAGAAATTGCAATTTTTTTGAGCTTTATTGCAAGAAAGATTGTCGTTGCGTCAGTGTCTATGAGTGTTTGGAATAAATGTCTTTTGGTTGTATAAAAACAAATGTGGATCGGAGAGATGCTCCATCTCTTTGAATCCAAAAACTTTTAGGGTTGTTGATCCATAAACTTTGGAGGATTTTGGGAAATTTATCTCCCCATACTTCATGTTGATAAAACTCATGAATCTACTCTTGCCATAGCTTCAATCCAGAAATATTATTTCATTGGGCTTATTTACGTAATAATTAGGCACTAGAGCTTCTTTTATTAAGAAAGATGGATTTGGTAACAGAATATATGGGGGAATCGGTTAGCTAGTTTGAGCGTCTTGTAGATATAAGTTTTTGATGGAATCTGTTGATGATTCGTCAATTGACGCGATGTATCTTTTGTATTCGTATGTTGTTTATTGTTTTGGTGAGTTGGGGGTAATAGTATGAAGGTTTGGTTGTGTTCTTCATATCCCTTGGATCGGTAGATGAAATTTGATGTGCTGGTCGTATGGTGGATGCATAGGGTTCTATTGGTTTTTTGGTATCATTTTCTAAATAAGGAAGGGAAAAATAAGCAAACACAAGTGCTAAGCTACATCTAATAAGTAAGTATAACTAAAAATAAGCAAGGAATAATAAGCATAAAAGCAAAACAAAAGCAAATAAGCAAAGAGCCAACAAAGGCAGGCAAAACAGCAAAGGGGGAGACACTTTAAGGCTTAAAAATAAGCCACTTAGAGAAACCTTATGGCTACTTCGCTTATAAGAGCTTAAAGTCTGGCTTCTAGGCTACAAGTATAAGCAAAGAAAATGGAGTTTGAAACAAAAACAATCTAAGAAAAAGGCTAGTGAAAATGGTTGTTACAGTGAGTATGCTATTTTTTAGTTTTCCTAGAAAGAAAATAGGCAAAAAGCAGGCCTCAAATTAAGCTGGTAAATAAGCTCCAAAAATAAAACCAAGTTAAAACAGATTTAGTTTGGCCTAAAATGAGCTTGTGCTCAAAATTTTGGGCCCTAAAAACTATCTTTTATCTAAGTCTGATAAAAGGAAACTAAAAAAAAAAAAAATGCGGTAGTTTACACAAAAAAAAATTTAACAAAACTTGACAGTTTTGACTAAAACACAAAAGAACCTAAAGAAACTTGAACTAATGGCATTTGACACTAAAAAGAGGAGTAAAAACAACACTCAAAAGCTAGATTTAAAAGCCTTATGGAAATAAGCTCTTAAAACTGTTTTTGTCACACAGTTTTCAAAGACCACTTATAAAAACTCAAAAACAAACTTTTAGACTTAACTCTAAAAACTGATTAAAAATACTTAAAAACAGCTTGCAAAAGAAAGCCAAGTGACCCAAAGTATTTTTAAACCAATATGACCTATTTTTATCCTTATGCCAAACACCCCTTTATGTTTTCTAATCCTTTCTTTAAGTTGATTTTTGCAGTTTTAAGCAAAGATATTTAAGGACAAATAGTAACAAAACCAAGATAAGCCAAGTTAAGCAAATTTCAAGCAAAGATAAGCACTAAAATCAACAAATAAGAAATAAGCAGTCAAAAGCTATTATGGTGAGTTTTAAAGAAAAGCATACATGAATCTCATATAAGCACTAAATAAGAACAAGCAAGCATAAACCAACATAAGTAAGCACAATAAAGAGGAAAATAAGCACAGATAAGCCATAAATAAGCTAAATAGAAAATAAGCTTAAAAAGAGAAAATGAAGAGTACCTTGACTCCTTGCTCAAAACAGGAGTTTTATTTACCCTAAGTAAGCTCTACCTACCCAGCTTATTACAATAAGCTCTACTATATGCCCCCATAAGCTCTTCCATTTTCAGCTTATCTTCCAAAAAGCTTAGAATCTAACTTTTTGCTTAATGAAACTGTAACTTTATAAAAGCTTTTGAAAAACCTTTAAGTAGTTAAAACAGGTTAGACAAGCATAAAAGAACTTATAGAAATGGCTTTTGAACTCAAAAGAACTTGAATGCATAAAACTTGAAAAACTAAAATTTCATTAACTGTAAAAGGATTACAAGGCTTCAAAACTTAAATGACAGAATTTAAAAGCTTAAAAGCTTAAACACATAAAGTTAAAACATTACAAGTAAAAAAAAATTGGCTAAAGCTACTCCTTCTTTCCAGGTTATAAAACTCTGTCTTCTTTCTCTTTATATAGCTGTCATCTTGTGCTTGTTGTGTTTCTTTGCTGATGAGAGACCAAGAGCTCATCCTAGCCCTTCAATTTGCTTTGTGCCCAAGCAATATCATCTAGACCCTTTATTTGATCACCTAATAAACTCCTTTAGGATTGCCAGGATGTTAGTGAGGTGGGGTGAGGGTCTTGTGTCGTGTTGTTGCAACTAGAGAAAACGACAATGAACGGTTGTTCATGAGGTTGGCGGGAAAAAAAGAAGAAGATATACAGTGTTTTGGTATCTGGTTGAAGGTTATGGTGATTGGCAATTATGGTCCCTGAACCTATATAGTGCAATTGCAAGCATCGTCCTTATATTTTTCTTCTTTGGTCCCTGGGGTTAGGTGAGGGTTTGCACCGTTAGTCCTTTTGGACTAACATTATTAGTCCTTTTAGGACTAACGGTGTAAGTATAAAAGGGTTTTATGGTTAACAATCGTTAAGGGTTAAATGGCTTTTAGGCCAGTGATATGGTTATGGGCCTAGCAGGTTTTAAAATGGAAAGGAAATGGCCTTATAAGGACTTTGTGTTTTAGATGAGTGTAATATATAAGTGGGCTGACCCGGGCCCACTAGGTGGGTACGGGTGGGCCCACTTTTGACAATTAGGTTTTTGGGTTCGGTTTTCGATGCTCTTTCCAACGCTGTATCCCGGGGTTGACTTTGACTTCATCTTGACTTCATTAAATGCACAAACGTTGTCGAGTCGATCCGGAAATGTCCGTTTTAGCTCTGTTTTTAAACCTTTTGTACCTTTGGTCTCGGTTTTTCGCGCTCTTTTCAAATCCGTGCTCGGTTTTGTCCGGTTTGGCTTTGATTTTGTCCTTTAGTGAATATCCGGTACCTGCACAGTTCAAACACAAAAACAAACATATTTATGGCATTTTATGTGCGTTTTTTGTCGTTTAGGGTCATTTTATTGAGTAAAAGGTATGTGTAATTACACACATACCAGTGTGCTTGAAATCTTTCTAAGAAAGAGGGAGTTTATCAATGATACAAGAGATTTGAATAGCCTCATCCATGTTTATTTTATGTTGTGTAAATCTTTCAAGTATACCAAGAAGTTCATTGTATTATTGCATAACTGGTCTTGAATCAGTCATTTTTTAATTTGTGAAATTACTAACAAGGAACTTCTTACTTGATGCATCCTCAGCTATATATTTATCCTTCAAGAAATCCCATGGTTCTTTTCTAGATTTAACAATTTGCTAAATATCAAATAAAGGATCAAACATGCCTTTAAGGATTAAACCTCTGCACACATAGTCATCATTGTCCCACTTGGCCCTCTTCCTGAGTTGTTCCACGGTAGCATCCTCACCATCATCTGGAATAGGAGTAGTCAGCACATATACCACACTCATGTTGGAGAGCAAGAAGTGCATCTTCTAAAGTTCACCCCTTCAAACTTATCAAGCTTGGCAAAGTTTGAAGCTATGTGTTTCATAGCAGCAGCAACAATTGATTATCACAAAATAATCTTCTTTAATTGTTGGTTGTTGGGTGGCCCAAAACAAGGTAAAGATAATCAATAACCTAGCTAATTACCAAGATGGTTACCAGATATCACTTGAAGTCGTGTAATCACTTTCCAAAGAAGATTATTCGACCATATGCTTGGGTTACACGAATACCTCCGTGGGATCAAACCAAGTGTTTGATCTTTTTGAGGCACCAATCAAGAACCCTTCATGTTTAAGTGTTTATGTTTTGTGTATGTTTTTTCATGCAATTGTGATCCCTATTTATAAGGGAAATACTCAAAACCTAGTCAATGGAATTAATGAAAGATTAATGACCAATTAATCTCTTCCATAATTATCCTCCATAATTTAGGAATTAGTGGTTACATGACCAAATTAAATGTGGTCATTTAATGCAGTCAAACCTGCCACTTAAATTGGCAAAAGTTGTTATAAACATTTTACGTGGTCAAACCTACCACTTAACTGTTTGTAACCACCCATTTAATCTAATCACTAAAGGTGTCAGGGAAAAACAGTGACTTGATGAGTGTACACTTCGTACCTCTAACATATTTCCAATATATTAGGTTTGTTACGGACACTGTCTTTAGATAATAAAGGCATGTAAGCCCGTTGGGTTTACCTCGTTTAGTTGTTACGGTTAGGTTAGTTTGTCTTTTATTTAATATCTTGTAATTTTCATTGTTTAGTAAATCTGATTAGTACATTTTCAGTAATTTTTTGATTTCTACATGATATCAAAAGCAATGAAAAAAAAGTTAGAAATTATTTGTTCTCCCAGATCTGACATGTTGCTGTCAAAAAATTGGTATGAAAATTATTTTCTAGATCTATTTTCGTTCGTTTGAATGTTTGTCATTGATTATTGAATTAATTCTCATTGGAAATTGAGATCGTATATTGGATCGTATATTCATGGGATGGAATCGAAATTGGTTTGTTGGAAAAGTTTATGGGTCGGCTTGATGGTTAGAATTTTAATTGATTTTTTGTATTAGTTTATGGCTGAAAATTATTTATGTCCGCAAGTTGGGTTTCATTTGCAAGGAATCTATTGTTTGCATTTTAGTTTGTTCAAAGGAGTCGTAGTTTCATTGGAGTTGATTTTTGAAATTCATATATTACGTTTGATTACCGAGTGTTCGTGTTATTGGCATTGGTATTTATATTGGTTTGTAATGGATAATTGTTGGCTAGTTTGGTTTCGGATTAGTGTCGGTGATGGTGATGTTATAATTTTAGCTAATCCTATTTTCTCTTAAGTAGTTATTTGTAGCATCTCGGCATCAACATGTTTTGGTTATGCCCGGTTTTACCTTATTCCTGCCTGCATATGTTTGTTTGTATTTGTCCTCTGAATCTGTTCTTCGTCCACCTCTGTTCATATCTGCCTGCCTGAATTTGTCTGTCTTCATCAGTCCGTCTGTCTAAATCTTCTCTCGTTCATCTCTGTATTTGTGTTGCTCTTCTTTGATTTTGCAATCGGTTTTGGTTTTGCATCAACCTGGTCCGCTTGTTTCAGACCTGATTTCACTTTATTACAGTTCATTGGATTGAGATTCCGTCTAGCACTGAGTTTGCACTCATGTCCTAAATCGACAATTATCTGTGTTAGTCTATTAGTGTAAAGCGGTATTGATCATTAGGTTTATTATAACGTCGTTACGTTGTAAAGAGTACTATATTATATCTGTTTATATGTATACAATATATTCGATGAAGAATGTAGTGGCACAAAAGTTGTTTCATTCTCGTTTCGAATCAAAGATCAAAACACTCGAATGGAGTGTTTATATGTAAAATACATTATGCCTGCAAGAAAGGTCGTTTCACTATTATTTTTTTGTGTTCTATCGCACTCATTTTCTATCTCTTAGCTGGAGGTTTATATGAATCAGTCTCTTTAACCTCGGGGTTTTTTTAAGGGTAGAGGACTAGAGGTATAATATTTCTACATACGAAGGATAGATGGGCTTGGTCTCTAACAGGCGATGGCGATTTTTCAGTAAGTCGATTTGAAATCTATTGGATGACTCCTTGTTAAACTCTAATGGGTCTCCTACGAGATGGGTGAAGAAGATTCCTATTAAAATAAACATCTTTGCTTGGAGAGTTCAAAAGGATAGATTGCCCACCCGTTTGAATTTATCTTGACGATGTATAGATATTCAATCTATAACATGTCCGAATTGTGATTTAGGAGTTGAATCAGTGTATCATCTTCTTTTTTCTTGCTCCATGGCCCGTGATATTCTTGCAAAGATGAGCAGGTGGTGGGATATCTTGTTTCCGGATTTCCATTCGCACGATGATTGGTTTCTTTGGCTTTCGAATCTTCGTCTTTGTAGGAAAGTGAAGAATGTTTTAGAGGGCGTTATTTACGTGGTGTGGCGGAAGATTTGGAACTTTCGTAACCAACTCCTCTTTAGTCCAAGCAATCCTAGAAGGGTGACGTTGTTTGATGATATTGTTTCACAATCTTATAGTTGGTATTCTAAAAGATGTAAATCCAAGTTTAATTGGGTAACTTGGATGAAAGATCCTAAACTTGCTATTTTGTAATTTTTTCTTTTATCTTCTTGCTAGTTTTAATCTAATTTGCCGTTCACAAAAAAATATATATATGCCTACATACCACCTCCCCTCTACCCTATCTCATGCAAGATTGAGTATCGTGGTTGTTTTTGTTGTATAGTCTATTCAATGAAGAATCTATGATACTCGCAACTAAAATAAATATTGCATATAGTGCAATAAAAGTTGAAGGGCCAAAAGGACTATTATTAATTTAACGTATACACTATTGGCAACTCTAGTAATTGTAGAGGTTAAATGTAATTACAAGACTCTACGAAAAAGATAGCCTGTAGGTTCTCTATAATAAAGTTCCAATGTAATGGAGTGGGAATAGACCTTTTCTTTGAACTTTGGTGTCTCTTTTTTGAAACATATCTACATTGCAATTTATACTACATATATTTATCGTATTAAAAGTAAATGCATGTACCTTTTTTTTTTATTTGTAGTGTACACATAAAATATTCAAGTTCTTATTGATTTGATTTATGATAATATATCAAGAAAACTATCATGAAAACTCTTAGAAATAAGTAATACTCATTTTGTCTTAAAATTATTATTACCGAATAAAAATCACATGTTAAGATTAGTGGGATCATTACATTTTCAACCAATTAAATATCATTTTTACTAAAAATAAAAATAAAAAATAATCTTTACTTAATAAACTCTTTTTTTATTGATTGAGACAAAAACAAAAAAAAGACTATTATTTTTTACATCCAAAAATAAAAATGAAAACTATAATGAGCGAGGATTACATTATGCATTGAAAATTTTCTTAGTATTCTAGAGTCTGATGCCACAAATTCTTATACGAGTAATACTTAGAAACAGAATTAGAAAAGACAATTTTAAACCCCATTTAGCATGCACAGATATCTACAACCTTTGTAGAAATTAATGAATACGAAAATTGAAGCCACTAGGGGAACTAGGCTATATATTAAGCCACTAAAAAGGTTTTCCTTTTTCACCCACCACATGGGTTGATTAAGAAAAGCAACCCCACATATCAAATTAGAGTAAATATATTAATATTATATTTGGTTTTGCTGTAAGTTGGTGACCCCACTATAATACTCTAAAGTCTTGATTTATATTTTCTATAACTATTAGCTAAGTTATGCCATAGATTAGCTAGTATGTTACTTAACCTTTCGCTACTTAGGTATTTTAATACGTAGATGAAAGAATATGTCATTAGGGTGCTACTATTGGTACCCTCTTGGCCCATAAAAAGTACGGATGTTTCGTACTTTTTGGTCTTTTTGTCCCCTCTTTTATAGTGTAACGCAGTTTTTTATCAGTTTCTGTTCCGTAATTTTTGACAGTTTCATACTTTTGACCTGTTAAACTTTATAATTTTCGTTCCGCATTCTGCATTTCACTATTTTATAATATAAAAAAATTATAAAAATAAAAAAAATAAAAAAAACCGGAAAAACCAGTGGGGGTACAAACGGCTTTTCAGGAGGTACAAATAACATGAGCCATGTCATTATCACCACAATTATCTTATTGAAAATTATAGGCATATTTTTTAAATGATTATCTCAGAGATAGACCAGGACAAATATGATCAGATGTACAATTTTTTTTTAATCGTAATACTAGAAACACATTTTTATGAACCGGGTGTATTTATGATGACTTTAAAAAAATCGATGTTTTATTACAAAAATTAACACTGCATTTAAAAATTCATGGGTTTTCAGGACCCCGCGAAAACCCCTGATTCCATCCCTGCTGCTCAGACCTATAGTTAATGCTGGTTTTTCTATGTAAATTCGATTTTAATTTGTTATAATGTCGGATATAAACACTCAGCCATCTATCAAACCACTATTATAATAAAGTAGGGTTTTTTCAAGCTTTATAGGGGAAAAGTTAGGGAAAAGCATACTCCATTAAAAAAGTATAATTTCTTTTTGTATGCTAAAGAAAAGGGTATATAAAGTTCCAAATAACACTAAAAACAGTACGAACTCATTATGACATAGAAAACATCATGATGACCATGTACAAGATGCATCAAAGCTTAACTTAAGTTAGTGAACAACATGTTGCTGAGTGAGTAGATTTCATAACTGAAGTAAAACTTAACAGAGGTTTGAAGAGTCAAACTGTGATCAGTTGTATGCCCTACTAAAGCAACATGAGGTGCATGCTAATGAGAACATAATTATGATGGAAAGGTTCGGTCAACCAAATAATGATCCTTTAGCACTAGTGTCGGAACTCCTCAGTTCAGCAGTATCCAACACACTCATCCAAATCTCCTCAACCCACAAAAGAACCATCTCCTGCTGACAACTTTCAACTGGACTCAGGAAGTTCCTCAACAGAAAACTTGATTGAAAGTTTATCCAACACACTTGCCCTCCTCACTCAATCGTACAGATCACATCTTCCTCAAACTAACAATCAACTTAGAGCTTCGTCTAATGCAAGGAACAAAGCTATGGTTCAAGACGGGAAAGTTGTGGTTCAAGATGTCCGGGGAAATACAACCACTAATCCAAGAAGAACCATTTCAGAGAAACAATACAAGAGGAAATGGTGTAGCGGGAAATGTAGGAGCTCAGAACAGAGGAGGCATGATTAATCCTGGTCAAGCGAAACCCATCAAGTGCTACAACTGTAACGGACTAGGGCACATTGCACGTGAATGTCCAAGGCCAAAGCGACTTCAAGATTCAGACTACTTCAAGGACAAGATGCTACCTAATGCATAGCCCAGGAGAGTGGAGCAGTACTGGATGAAGAACAGTCGTTGTTTCTTGCAGGGGAACAGGTTACCAACGTTGATGATGATGTGGATGATTCACCCGAGAATGATTTGGCACTCAATGTGGACCATATTTTTGAAGCTGATGAATGTGATGCATTCGACTCTGATGTTGATGAGGTCCCACTTCACAGACCATGTTGCATATGAGGCAAGCCACACAACTGAAGATCCAATCTACGATAAAGCCAAGGCCATCCATAATGACTCGAATATTCCATTTGTAGGTACAAGATTCATGATGCTTTTGTAGATTCATATGAAGAGTATCATGAAGTACAAGAATGCAAAACGATGTACAACACAGCTAGACGTTGTTGACTTCTAGCTGCTAGACTATACAGAGTGATATAATTATTATTCCAAGATGATCAGTATGTGGAAGACAACGAAGAACATGTTGTACAATGTAATGGGCATCTTTTGTACAAATGATGCACTAATGTCTATTTCTTGAGAAATCATGAACAGTGGTATACAAAGTAGATTATCAAATAAGCAGCACAAGGTAATAAAGGCCTCAGTGAACCTCGGAACTTCGAAGATATAAGGAACTGTTCGGGGAAAATGAAAAAAACGGGCAAAGTTTGAATTAACTGATAGAGAACGAAAAATGATGAACAAATGAGAATAATATCTCGGACCGAAATACAGAAAGGAACTACTTTACGAAATCTGAACTTGCATTCAGTCAAAAATACCTTAAGTTCTATAGTTGACACATTATAGTCAAAGACAAAAGAAGTAACACCTTTTGAAAAAGATTTTAAACAAAAAGAAGAAACAAATTCTTGAAGAGTTTTTGACATAAAAAAGGCTAAAAGATAAATTGACGATAGATATACAAAACAGGAAACCAATCTGTTCAAACAATTCACTGTTGATAGTAATCCAAAATCTTTTTATATGAAAAGCACAAGGTAAGCAAAGGCTACAAAAATCCCGTAAGTCTCCCGCTCATGGGCAAACAAGCTCAGTCTGCTCTGTAATTATGGTCAGTACTTGTCACTACCAATCATACCGCCACTATCATACATGAACTCAAGGATACCGTGAGTAGCTGAGACAACTAGGAAAGAATGCAGTTGAAAATGCCAAGCCCTCTATGCGTGGAAAATAAAATTTTGGATTGCCCCACCCGATATACTCGAAAGAGAACTTCATGCAACTTTGCTCCCCTCAAAGAGAATCTGACCGACGCGCCAGAACAGATATTTTGGTCCATAGATGACAACAACAGAAAAAAGGCTGAGACCTTAGCTCCAAAACCAATTTCAGCATTGACAGTGTATCCACCCAATACTCCTGTCAAGCTTGTCCCCAGAATTCTTCCAACTAAAAGTCAAGTGAAGATTAATCTTTATGTACCACAACAACTTTACTGAATTTGACAAAACTTGCAAAAAAACTAGAATCACCCCATCAGGTCTTACAGAGGGGGAAAGAGGTTTTGAGCAAACGAAAAGATGTTACCTCACTGAAGTTATTCCATTTTTCAAAACTCTTAAAGAACACTTTGTTGGAGTTCAAACAACCCTCTTTAAAGAAGTTAAAGAAATGGAAGAAATTTTTGATCAAATGAATAACGAAGTGGACAAGAATACTGTAGACAAGCAATGTGCTGAATTGAAAAAAGAAAAAACGGACAATCCTTTGGAAACTGAGAATCTGATTGTTAATTGTTTGTCGACTCAACTGCTGTATGATGTGGCAAAATCAACGTTGGTCCAGATCTTGAAGCTGACAATGTCATAAATCATGAGGATCAAAAACTTACTCAAAACTGAAAGGAATACCAAAATCAACAATTAAAGTATCAACATCATCAAAGAAAGTTTTGATAATTAAAGTCACAAACATCACAGGGAAGCTCCTGAATTAACATCATTCTTTAAGATCAAGAATCTCGAACATCAGATTCAAGAAAAAGATAACGAAATTATCAACCCCTTTTTTTTTTTGAATAGATCTATTCGCTAATGTGAATGATTAAAGGTCGTGAGCCTATAATGTTATAGATTCACTCTGCTCTGTTGAAACAAAAAATGATTGTGATAGAGTTAAACTAGAAAAGGTTAAACAACATACAAAGGAATTGTATGACTCAATAAGATCATGCGTGATCACACCAGTGAAAGAGACATCTACCATGTTGAATGAGATTGAGATCTAAAAGCTCAATTTGCGAAGCAAAGACCTAGGTTTTCACTAGTGACTATGTCAAACCAAAAGTTCTTGCTCCTGGCATGTATGCCATTGACGTTAAACCCATCCCTCATCCCCTTAAGAACAATAGGAGTTCTCATTTGAACTATATTGGCCATCTTAAGGAGAGTGTATAAACGGTTAGGGAAATTGTAGAGGAAGCTAGAGTAGTTTAAACCCACGAGAAGTTGACATTAACTATGCTTTGCCGATACACTAAGTTATCTCATGAGGAATTGTTTAGGAATGTTTGATTGGCACTGCCCAAAAAGTTTCAATTGAAAGCAGATAACAAGCTCCTTTACCCCTGTTTTCTAGGAAAAAAGCAAGTTACGCTTAGTGATAAACCAGGAACTTCTTCTAGCAACACACAGAAACACAAAGTGCACCAGAGAGTTCAACTGACTAATATCCCTGTGCTTCCCTCTACAGGAGTAAACGATTCCACTGAAGCAAGCGGGTCAAAGCCTAGAAGCAATACAAAGAAAAATAGGATCCTGCCTGCTAAGAAGGAGAATAAGAAGGAAGTAGAAGTACGCCTTAGGACAAATAAGTCAGTTTGGACAAAAGTGAATCGGGTTGATTCTAGCATTAGCTCTAAGCGTGTTCTAATTAATTCGAATTCTGAATCTGTAAACTCTGCAAGTCATGGAATGTATGTTGTTAATATCTTGAATTCTGTGAATGTTATGCCCATCATTAGAATTGTCTTGAATAAAGAGAAACAGATTAGGAAACCAAATGGCAAACTGTCTGATAACAGTTTGTCCAAGACCCAGCGGGTTTGGAAAGCTATGGGAAAACTATTTGCAGATATTGGTTATCAATGGAGACCCACAGGAAAGAAACTCAACTTAGGAAAACTTGATTATTGTTCTCAATGGAGACCCACAGGAAAGAAATTTGCCTTAGGGGAAATATGAAAGTTAACTAAGCTTTCTGTGAAATGTTCTACTCTATATGCTAACCAACAGGTCCCCAACAAAAATTGGGGAACCGAAATTCCAAACTCTCCAAACTCGACTATTTTCAAATGCAGGTCGTACAGGTCATGCTTTGGTATCTGGACTCAGGCTGTTCAAAACATATGACGGGGAATCGTTCAAAGCTCATGAATTTTGTGGAAAAGTTCATCGGGTCAGTCAGATTCGGGAATGATCACTTAGGAGCTATCATGGGTTATGGAGATTATGTTATGGGTGACAGTGTGATCTCAAGAGTATACTACGTGGAGGGACTTGGACACAATCTATTCTCTGTAGGGCAATTTTGTGATTCTGATCTTGAAGTTGCCTTCAGAAAGCATACTTGCTTTGTTCGTGATATTAAGGGTACAGACATACTTAAAGGTAGTCGTAGCACCAATTTGTACACGATATCGATTGATGAAATGATGAAGTCTTCTCCGATATGCTTGTTGTCCAAAGCTTCCAAGTCCAAATCATGGTTGTGGCATCGTCGTTTAAACCATTTAAACTTCGGCACAATAAATGATCTTGCTCGAAAAGATCTGGTTAGAGGTCTTCCTAGATTGAAGTTTGAAAAAGATCATCTTTGCTCAGCCTGTCAACTTGGAAAAAGCAAGAAGTTCTCCCACCGGCCAAAATCTGAAAATACAAATATGGAAGTTCTTCATACCCTTCACATGGATCTGTGTGGTCCAATGAGAGTCCAGAGTATTAAAGGGAAGAAATACATCTTAGTCATCGTGGATGACTATTCAAGATTCACATGGGTAAAGTTCTTGAGGTCAAAGGATGAAACTCCAGAGTTTGTCACCAACTTTCTTAAGCAAATACAGGTTGGCCTCAACAAAATATCGCACAGATAAGGAACGGAATTCGTCAACCAAAGTTTGTCTGAATTACTATGATGGTTGTTGGCATATTTCATCAAAAGTCTGTTCCGAGAACTCCTCAACAAAACGGCGTTGTTGAAAGACGTAATCGTACACTGGTAGAAGCAGCACGTACAATGATGATATTCTCGAAAGCTCCCATGTTTCTATGGGCAGAAGCTGTAGCCACTGCTTGTTACACCCAGAACCGATCACTAATTCATACTCGACATAACAAAACACCTTATGAGCTTGTGCATGATAAAAAGCCTGATCTTACATTCTTTCGAGTATTTGGTGCTCTGTGCTATCCTACAAATGATAGCGAAAATCTAGGAAAATTTCAAGCCAAAGCTGACATTGGGATTTTCGTTGGGTATGCTCCTAGCAGGAAGGGCTATAGAATCTACAACAAGAGAACTCGTCGATTAATGGAAACAATTCACGTCACATTCGATGAGATGCATCAGTCAATGGCTCCTGTACGCATCAGTTCAGGACCCGCGCCTTTCATCATGACCCCTGGACAACTCAAATCAGGGCTCGCTCCAACCGACAAAGAGCTGGAGATGTTATTTCAACCAATGTTTGATGAACACCTTGAACAATCTCGAGTTAATGAACCAGTACCTTCTGCTACTGAAATTAATGCTCAAGTGGTCCCACCAGGTACATCTTTGTCTACAACAATTGCTCAAGATGCACCGTCAACAAGTGCTTCATCGTCAACATCCGATATTCATCTTCCAGTCCAACATCAAGAAATTGCAGAAGAACCCATTCACGAAGACACCCCAATCATTCACGATGTTCTTCATCCTTCACATAACCTTGTTACTGGAGATCTAGGTTCGGCACAATCATCATCTGGGAATGTTAATTCAGCGGAACCCAACCAAGTTAATTACCCTCCAGATCATCTCAGAAGATGGACCAAAGATCATCCTCTGGATAACATCGTTGGCAATCCCTCTCGTCCTGTATCTACCAGAAAACAGTTAGCATCCGATGCTTTGTGGTGCTGTTTCCATACTGAACTGTCCAAAGTCGAACCCAAGAACTTCAAAATGGCCGTGATAGAAGACTGCTGGTTTCAAGCCATGCAAGATGAAATTCACGAATTTGATCGACTTGAAGTATGGGAATTAGTACCTCGCCCAATCTATGTTATGGTTATCGCTCTCAAGTGGATCTACAAAGTGAAGCTTGATGAATATGGTGATGTACTGAAAAACAAAGCTCGGTTAGTTGCAAAGGGATATCGTCAGGAGGAAGGTATTGATTTTGAAGAATCGTTTGCTCCAGTTGCACGGATAGAGGCCATCAGAATATTCATTGCCAATGCTGCAACCAAGAATATGATCATCTACCAGATGGATGTCAAAACTGCTTTTCTGAATGGTGATCTTCAAGAAGAAGTCTTTGTCAGTCAACCTGAAGGATTTGAAGACCAGGAAAATCCTACTCACGTCTATCGTCTGAAGAAAGCTCTTTATGGGCTAAAGCAGGCTCCAAGGGCGTGGTATGACACACTCTCAAAGTTCCTGTTGGCCAACAATTTCTTCAAGGGTGCCGTGGATCCAACGTTATTCACACGCAAATCAGGCAAACATATTCTACTTGTTCAAATATACGTAGATGACATCATTTTTGCCTCAACAGATCATAATGCGTGTTACATATTTTCCAAAAAAATGAGCTCCAAATTTCAGATGTCAGTGATGGGACCAATGTCGTTTTTCTTAGGACTACAAGTTTCTTAAAGTCCCAGAGGCATCTTTATTAACCAAGCAAAATATGCTCTCGAAACCTTAAAGAAATATGGAATGGATATCTCTGACCTTGTCGATACACCAATGGTTCAATGCACAACCCTTCCCAGCCATTCGAGTTTCTTTTGAAAGAAACTTGTCTCATTTGTCACGCAGACTAAACATGCAATCTACTGTCCCACTCACTCCGAGTAAGTCGGTATTGAAAAGGTGGCAGTCAGCTCCAGCCTCTGATCACTAATATCAAAGCGTACTTTCGAGTCTAGAGCCAAGAGATCAATCTATTAATCTCGTTATGATCACAATTTTCCATTTATCCTTGTGCTTTCACACACTGTGGAAACAAGTTATCTTAAGAGTCCTACGCATTATCCTTGTGATAATTGCCAGAAAACCCAGTGATACGAAGGTAAACACAAACGAAGATGAAATCCTGCTAGAGCCAAAATCAAAACAAGCTCTAGGTAGGTAACTTGTGCGATTCTACAAAATCGCAAACTTGTGTCCATCTGGGAAGAGGGGAAAAGAAACGATGGTGCGATTCTACAGAATCAAACTTGTTCCAGTATAAAATTAACGGTTATTGAACAGTTGACAAACAATCAAAATGCTCGATGTTTACAAAAACTTTCAATAATTATCACTTCTATTGATTTTCAAATATATTTTCTCTTGGTTGCTAACTGTTTTATTACAGAACCATATAAAGATGGAGATGGAGATACCCTGTTTCAACAGAGTCAAGTTCATAACCAAATGCTCAGCACAGACATTAACACCTATCACTTTTATGAAAGTTATGAAAGATCTCATAAAGGTTCAAAGCTTCTCGCAAACTCTGATATCATATTCTTTCTTCACAAGTGCACAAGATGCGCAATAAATTACTAGATGATGAAGATTAAGTTTGGCAGATTGATCTCAAAAGCTCATGATCAAAATCAAAACAAGTCCAGTGAACAAGCTTCAATAGTTATCTAAAGATCACTACCACAAAAGTACTAGATGTAACATGAGAGAATAAAAAACTGCAAGCAGTAAGAGCTTAAAGTCTAGTGTGTATAAAGTGGTGACCTCCCTTATGGGGAATTGTCATGATATGAATAAAAGACTCGGTCACACCCTTATATTTATTGTTTTATAATAGTTCGTTGAGTTTTAATAGATAATCGTATTTCTTTTCTGTTTTTAAGTCGGGTGCATATACCCGGACTTTTGTAAAAACTATATAAGCCTCTTCCAACTTTGGAAGGGGCAAGCTAGTCATTATTTCCTTTTCATAGAAACACATTTTCTCTCACTACAAAACTCTCTCAAGTGTTTCTCTCTCTAGAAACTAGCCAAATCCAAGAATCGACCCCGTGTTATGATATAGGATATACCACACATATCATTCTTAGACTTAGGCGGGACTTCATCCTAAGACCTAGACACATTAATTTTGTCACAATTAAAGCATCCGCATAAAGTATCCTTATATATTGATTATAATTCATCTTAGAAATTAAAGCAATGGTGATCTTGTTAAACCCTAGCTCATAAAGACTTTACCCACTTACTACTTAATGGCAATTTATACTCTAGTAGTCTACTTGTCCAACTATCCAATAGAATCAGAACATTATTTGTTGAATTATCTAGGACACCTACTAGATCAACATGTTTAATAAACCAAAGGCAATTTTCCGTAACTAGTTAAGCCAGAATCGTATTCTTAGCCCAACGGTTTTAGAAGTACAAGACATGTGAATCCTATGATTCTAGATGATATAAATTACTATATGGATGAGCTATCTCGGCATCTAGATTACTTTGGTTCCGTATCACTAGATCCAGTTGAATGATAGGTCCAACATACAAAAGTACGTAAACAATTATAAATGATAAACCTAAATCAAGCATACAACGATAAAATTAAGAAATTGAGATATAAAAAAAAAACCAAACATTTAGATCTTTATAAAAATGGCTAATACCCAAGGTATTATCCTTCAAACATCAAAAACCATAGAAATTCAATAACATAAAAGTTGAAGAGATACATAAAATCAACAGTCAATCAGAAAGAATCAATAATAAATAACATAACAACACAAAATACAAAAAGTTTATAATATAATCAGTATACAAACAAAAAATAACAATAAAATGAAAATAAAAAAATAATTAGCAACAAAACGGAACAAATAAATCAGCAGCGCGAGGCGGGGAGGGGGGGGGGGTGAGATGATGTGAGGGGGGCAGAGTGTGTGCGGATAAAGAGGAGTCGGTGTCAGAGGGGGGGGGTCGTGTCGGGTGCGGGGGTGGTGTGATGTGATTGTCATGTATTTGTTGGGAGTGGGGATCTCTCTTTCTTTCTATTGAGGGAGATGTTAAAGGCAATAAGTTGAAGATATTAAGTGTTAGCATGATTATCAACTTGGTAATACGTTTTACTCGGGCTCTATTAACCATTACGCTGAGCGCGTAGCGTGCAATACTCCGACTCTTTTTTTGATATTACTTAATTAATTCTAAAAAATTAATTACAGATAAAGGCTCAACCAAAGGTTAAACTAACCGAGTTAAACGATCAGTAGGATTTGCTCTGAAGAAAAAAAATTAGCACGAAAAATCAAATAGGTAAACCAAGATTTCAGCTTTTGTTCCAGATAATCGATACGAAGTATCCAATGGAAGTGGATACGCCGTATTAATCTATTTGAGTTAATACGCTGTATTGGACAGAGAACTGGATACGCCGTATCCAATGGAAGTGAATATGCCGTATTCAGCTATCGACCAGAACAGTGTATTAAGAAAAACAATTAAATACGTAAACAATTAAACACATATATATACGAGCAAACAATTAAAGATAAATATACAAATATTACAGAATAAACAAGAATATACACTAATCTAAATTACACTAATCCTAAGGGTTAGATCTAATCTAATGTTAAAAACCAAAATATCAAATAAAAATCAAGATTAATTTTCACTCCCTGGAAACGGCGCCAAAAACTTGATGTGTCGTTGTGTGGTGTATATTTTAATGATTTAAGTTTTAAATTTATATTTTGCCGACTAAAAAAAACACTTTAACGGGCAGTGTACCCGATCGGTAGTAGTTTCGTGGTAAGTAGGGTGTCGAACACTTGAAGCGAAGTTAAATCTATCAATTTAATTAATATCTTGGCTATCTATTCTATGTTAATTCTATTCTATTATAAACCTATGTCAGTCTAAATCCTAATTCTAACGGAAAAAGGGGGTTTTCAGCCTGAGAGACTGGCACGGTTTGGTTGGTGACTATAATCAATTCAAGGCACTTTTACCCACGCAAGCTAATTAACAAAAGATAAAAGAGCGGTCAAACCTTATATAAGGAAACTGTATTAACCATTATCAATCCAATTAGAAAGTTGGTTTGTTTATTAAGTGCAGTGATTTCTTTTCTCGAGGTGGCATATCATTCTTAAGACTTAGGCGTTACATCATCTTAAGACCTAGACACACTAATTCTGTCACAATTAAAGCATCCGCATAAAGCATCCTTATTTGCTGATTATAATCTATCTTAGGGATTAAAGCAATGGTGATCTTGTAAAACCTTAGCTCCTAGAGACTTTACCCACTTACTACTTAACGGCGATTTATACACTAGTAGTCCACTAACCAAGTCTTTACCAATTAATTAGAACCTACTCGTTGATCCCAAGGGTCACCGACCAGTCCAACTAAGCTCATAATCTAAAGGCAAAGATAGGCCGTTAATTGTGATCCTATTGGTCTAGATGTATAAATTACTATATGGGGAGCTATCCTGGCATCTAGATTACTTGGTTTGTATCACTAGATCTAGTTGAATGATATGTCACATATTAAAGCACATAAACAAGTATAATTTGATAAACATAAACAAGCATGCAACGATAAATTAAGAAATCGAGATATAAACAAAACCAAACATTTAGATATTCATAATAAGGGCTGATACCTGAAGGTATTAGCCTTCAAACATCATAATTAATACAAGAGTAATGGTCTAGCTAAGGTAAACTAACCGAGTTAACGAATGATACCAAAAACCAAACGATTACAAAAGTATAAGAAATTACACGTTGTCTCATATGGATTGGAATGCGTTGCAAGACCTCTTCTGCTCTTTTTCTCCTATGAAAATCAACTTTTGTGGTTTAGGTATCGAGAATATGATTTAGCACACTTAAAACTTGTTTTTGAGTTTTCTATTTATAGGGTCTGGATTCGGTTCAATACGGCGTATCTAATGTCTTGGATATGGTGTATTGGGTGTTTCTTAGTGTAGGGACCACGTTTGATATCTTCTAGAATATTCACCTTCTATATCTTCAATACGAAGTATTGATCTTCTCTGGATACGGCGTATTGATCATGTTTCCTTTGTGGTCTTGGGTGAGTGCAGGCATAGATACGCTGTATCTTCTTTGATGGATACGGCGTATTGGTTGTCAGAACAGTAATCTTCAAATATCTTCGTTTAAGCTCCAGAATACGCGCCTTTTGCTAATATTCACCAACTACTCCGTAATTACTGCAATTCTCAAATACAAACGATTAAGTAACAATTCTTTGCAATAATTATACAAAATGGGTTAATTACATGGGATAAATGATGCTTTAAAATAGACATTATTTGATGTCATCAAATATCCCCTACTTGAATCTTACTTGTCCTCAAGTAGCGTTTAGAAGTTTTATAAAAATGTATCCCTAAGGATATTTTTCTTTAAAGCATTTATTTGATCTTTAAAAGTACACAACCAAACACCTTACGAAATAGAAAGATGAAATCACTCAAATCACTCAACTAATCTATGTGATAACATGTAACTAATTCGCTCAATTGCTCGGTCGTGACGAGTATTCTATCATAAGCTTGGCCAGGATACACATCTCCATCGCTAAAGCTAAGGAGTAACAAGTTTATAAAGATAAAATGGGTTTTTATGATAAGGCTTAGGGTTGATTACTCTAACTAATCTTTATCAATATCAATATTCCAGGAGGGCGACAAAGACCACACATACACACCCGTAACGACGGGATAGACACATGTAACTGCTCACTCCTACCTCGAATAAGCTAAAGAGTAGGAATAGTAGAGTAATATAGGGTATGGATCTTCTAACTTTCACCAATAGTAATAAACCAACAAGGCAGCTGAGACATGCATACATGGCCATAACAACGGAATACACATGCATGCTCGTACACATCCTCATTCGCGTAAAACCCATGGTTAGTGATTAGAAAAGGGAAGTACATTGTTGTTAAATAAAATTTACGAAACAAATAGATTGAGTCTAAAATACAAGTTGCTAGACACTTTTTCCCGACCGCTACCATGATAAAGACACAACTATTTACAACGTCTTGATCATAGATAAAAAACAACAACCTAAGTTGGCGTTCCCGTAACGGTCAACTTCTCAATCAGCCCATACTTTACAAACTTTACAAGGCAAGTGACGATATCTTCCATTTTATAAAATACTCTACATCGTTGATTTGTATCAACGAATAATTGATCCTTCGTGTAATTCCTTTGATAGTTGCGAAACGATTATCTTCAAACTTTCCTCCTCTTTTTTGTTGCGATTTTTCTAATTTTTTCGATTTTTTTTTGCTAACACTATACTACGAAAATCGGTATAATTTCACCATCTTCACGATCATAATAATTCCGGATAATTCCTTCAGTAATTATTCATTCTTCGGTAGTACCATTAATTGTGATGGTAGTAAAAATACATGAGTTTTGACTATAATATATATTCCTATTTGTGATGTGCAAATTCTTCCAACCATCTCAAAGATAGAAAATTTTGACACAAGACTCGGTAAATACAAACTTTACACTTTAAGAAACTAGCAAATGTAAAATAAACTTAATCTAACAGGGTAGGCTAAGGTGTAAAGGTGTAACGAAATAAACAATTGGTGTATTTCCTAAAGGATTGGCTCTACGGGTTGTTCTAGGGGTATCTTACTCTTAAAGTGAGAGTAAACAAAGAGTTTATATGGGGGTTAACTAACCAGTGTAGTTAGTTAATAAACAACATGTCAAGGCGATTTGAGTGTAATCCTAAAATTTACCAATTTAAACAACTTACTCCATCTAAATCTATAGTACTCATTATTGCGGTCTCGAGTGATATACCAAGCCAAGTTCTAAAGTCTACTACATCAACGACACACTCATATTTTGTGGAATTTGGGTAAACATTTAGAAATGGATAAGTTAAATTCTCACAATATCTAACAAGGGTTATTGTGTGTGGGTTATGTATCAAGTAATATCATAAAAATATGCTTGAAAAAATTTTAAATTTGAGCAAAATTTAAGCATTTTATTATGAAAATTAGGACAAGTATACATTCTAACTCCATCCCTTCACTTGAACTATACAACGTCCTCGTTGTATAGTTAAAATATTAAAAATACGGGAATTAAAAAGAATTAGAATGAGAAACTCCCCTGATATTTGCTCGGTAGATTCTCTAGTAGGTTTGTTGAGCAAGATTGTGTGTTGAACAGCTCTTGAAGTTTCAAGACTCCAACACTTTAAGATCTCAAAATTTGTAAATTCTCTACCAATATTGTTGATTTCTTTTCAGCGAGGTCCTGTGTAAATTCTTAGAAAACAAATGCAATTCTATCTCCGTGTATTCGTTGGTTAGACTCAAAATAAAATCCTAAAAACTATACAAGAAGTCGATACGCCGTATCCATTCCCCAGGATACGCCATATTGATACATGTGTCAAATACGTTGTATTCATTTAATGAATGCGTCGTATAGACTGTGCTAAAAATAAAGACTGGATAACGTCCAGAAGGTCAATACGCCGTATCCATGGGGTTTGGATACGCCGTATAGATAATCTGGGAAGACAGACTCGATAAAAATTGAAAATACATTTTGGGTTGTCTCCCGACAAGCACTTTTGTTTACAGAAAAGTCTTTAAGTTAGACTTGTCTTCTGCTTTTCACTCGGTGCGCGTACCCTTCCATCCGTTGTCCTTTTTTTGAAAAATTTCTTGGTAGATCTGGGACACACTATCATTGTTTCTTTCCCAAGTATTATATTCCCATCTTCTTACAGTAATATATTCATCGTCAGGTCCTAGTAAATATTTTATAGCTTCAAACTTTTCGGTTTTGCAAACTTTTTTGTTAGGCTACTTGTCATCCTTATTGTCGTCCTTACGCTTCAATTGCCCCTGTCCATTCCTTTCTTCAATATCGCGTATGTCATAGGCCTTGAAGAATGAATCAGTAGCAGTGTCAGGTGGGTTTTCATATTTAGATTCCTTCCTTTCATTACTGCTAAAAATACTGTTATCCATATATCTCTTATTCCAATTTCCATTCATCCATAAGTGAAATAACACCTTTTTAGTCCTTCCATCCACTTTCTTATGGTTCTTGAATGACGTGTTTAGGTTTGATGAGAATTCAAGTGGATCAATCCCCCAGTTATCTCCATCGTCTAACATTTCATCCTCTTTATTGTATGATTCGGGATAGAATCTACAGAAGAATTTCTCAACAAGTTCCTCCCAAGTGGTGATTTTTCCATCACCCTCACTAATCCACCATTCTTTAGCATCATTAGCCAACGAGAGAGGAAAGACTTTCACTCGTAGTTGATGGGAATCCATGCCAGGAATGTAGATCAAATCAACCATTTCAAGTACCTTAGCAATGTGGGGTCTTCATTATACGTTCCGTGATATATGTTCTTTTGTAATTCCACTAAAAATTCCTTGCCGAGTTTAATGTTTATGTCGTTACTGGTGATAGAAAGATTTGATTCAGTTGGAGCTTTTTCCATGTTATCAAAAATTGGTTCAGCCATGACTTCTTGCAGTTCCTTCTTTAATCAACTAGCTCTGACAAGTATTATCTGTAACAAAGATAAAAATATCAGCAAGATTTGCTCTCAAGGAAGATAGAAAAAATTTTAGCACGAAAATCAAATATGAAAACTTAGATTCTGATTCTATTTCAGATGATTGATATGTTGTATTCAATAGAAGTGAATACGCCATATTAATCAGTTGAATGAATACGCTGTATTGGACAGAAAGTTGGATACGCCGTATCCAATGGAGGGTGATATGCCGTATCAGGTTATCGACCAGAACAGTGTATTGAGAAAAATAATTAAATACGCAAACATTTAAACACACATATATACAAGTAAACAATTAAAGACAAATATACAAATTATATAGAATATACAAGAATATACACTAATCTAATTTACACTACTCCTAAGGGTTAGATCTAATCTAATGTTAAAAACCAAAATATCAAATAAAAATCAAGATTAATTCTCACTCCCCGGCAGCGGCGCCAAAAACTTGATGTGTCGTTGTGTGGTGTATATTTTTATGATTCAAGTTTTAAATTTATATTTTTCCGACTAAACCAAAAACAACACTTTAATGGGCAGTGTACTCGATCGGTTGTAGTTTCGTGGTAAGTAGGGTGTCGAACACTTGAAGCGATGTTAAATCTATCAATTTATTAATATATTGGTTATCTAATCTATGTTAATTCTATTCTATTCTAAACCTATGTCAGTCCTAATCCTAATTCTAACGGGTAAAAGGGGGGTTTTTCAGCCTGAGAGACTGGCACGGTTTGGTTGGTGACTACAATCAATACAAGGCACTTTAACCCACGCAAGCAAATTAACAGAAGATAAAAGAGTGGTAGAGCCAAATATAAGAAAACCGTATTAACCATTATTAATCTAATTAGAATGTTGGTTTGTTTATTAAGTGCAATGATTTCTCTCTCGTGGTGGCATATCATTCTTAAGATTTAGGCGTTACATCATCCTAAGACCTAGACACATTAATTCTGTCATAATTAAAGCATTCGCATAAAGCATCCTTATTTGCTGATTATAATCTATCTTAGGGATTAAAGCAATGGTGATCTTGTTAAACCCTAGCTCATAGAGACTTTACCCACTTACTGCTTAACGGCAATTTATACACTAGTAGTCCACTTGTCCAACTATCAAATAGAATCAGAACGTTATTTGTTGAATTATCTAGGTTCACCTGCTAGTCAACTTGTTTAATAAACCAAAGGCAGTTTCCGTTAACTAGTTAAGCCAGAAGCGTATCCTTAGCACGGATTTGGAAGGACAATATTTGTGATCCTATGATTCTAGATGTATAAATCACTATATGGAGAGCTATCCCAGACTCTAGATTACTTGGTCCGTATCACTAGATCCAGTTGAATGATAGGTCGCATACAAAAGCACGTAAACAAGTATAAATTGATAAACATAAACAAGCATTCAACGATAAATCAAGAAATCGAGATAAACAATACCAAACATTCAGATCTTCAGAGTAATGGCTAATACCCAAAGGTATTAGCCTTCAAACGTCATAATAAATACAAAAGCAATTATTTAGCCAAGGTAAACTAACCGAGTTAACGAATGATACCAAAAACTAAACGATTACTAAAGTATATGGAATTACACGTTGTCTCCTATGGAATTGATAGCGTTGATCGACCTCTTCTGCTCTTTTTCTCCTCTGAAAATCAACTTTTATGGTTTAGGTATCGAGAATATGATTTAGCACACTTAAAACTCGTTTTTGAGTTTTGTATTTATAGGGTATGGAGTCGGTGTCGATACGGCTTATCCAAGGTATTGGATACGGCGTGTTGGATTTTCTTGGAGTAAGGACCACGTTTGATATCTTCCAGAATATTTTATTCCCATATAGCTTGAATACGGTGTATTGCCTTTCCTGGATACGGCGTATTGGACTTGTTTCCTTTGTGGTCTTTGGTGAGTGCAGGCACGGATACGCCATATCTTCCTTGATGGACTAAGGGGGTATTAGTAGGTCGATATTCATTAATCTTCAAAATATCTTCGTTTAAGCTCCAGAATGCGCGCCTTTTGTTAATATTCACCAAGTACTTCATTAATATAATGAAATTTCATAATCTAAACGATTAGGTAACAATTCTTTGCAATATACTATACAAAATGGGTTAATAAACATGGGAATAAATGGATGCTAATAAATAGACGTTATTTGATGTCATCAAGATTAATCAAAAGATTATATCTCTCTTTGGCGTTGTAAGAAAGGCCACTTTTATTGGGGCATTCTCATAACCAAACAAGGAATCAAAGCCAACCCTTCGAAGGTCAAGGAAATCTCTGACCTAACATCGCCAAGAACACTCAAAGAGATACAGAGTCTTAATGGGAAATTAGCATATTTAAGTCGATTCCTCTCGAAAGGTGCAGACAAATCTCTCCCCTTTATCAAAGTATTAAAAAGTTGCAAGAAGACTCTATAATGGACAGTAGATGCAAAAGAGGCCTTTCGAAAAATGAAGGAGTTTATAGAGATACTACCAACGCGTACGGCCCCAATCAAAGGTGAAGTATTGGTAATGTATCTCGTAGCTTCGATGGAAAGCATTAGTGCTGTTTTGCTCACCGAAAGAAAAAAGACAAGTTCCTATTTACCTCTTAAGCAGGGCATTAAAAGGGGCAGAATTAAAGTACCTAGAGCTGGAGAAACTCATACTAGCCCTCGTATACGCGGCTAGAAGGCTACGAAGATATTTCCAAGCTCACTTCATAGGGTATTGACCGATAAATCCATCAAGCAAATCCTCGCAAGACCTGAGAAATCAAGACAGGTAGCTAAGTGGGTAATTGAATTGGCAGAACATGACATCGAGTTCAAAGGACGCGACTCTGTCAAAGGGCAGGTGTTAGCAGATTTCTTGGCTGAAATGCCCTCCGTAGAGGGTGAAGATAAAGAAACTAAGAAACACCAAACACCAAACGAAGAATCAAAGCCAGAAGACATGTGGAAGTTATACACAGATAAAGACTCAAGCTCCGATGGTTCAGGCGTCAGTTTTGCCATGTGTTGGTCATTAAGCTCCTGAAGAAAGGAAGAAAGGGTACACTCACGCTCATAGATTCGAATGTGTGACCACAAACAAGAAGCCAGAAAATAAGAAGGTTGTTGTATAGCTTGCCTCACGAATAGAAGTTTTGACATGAAAGTCAGGGAGTTATCCATCTTCATAGACTGACAACTAGTAGTCAACCAGGTCAACGGTCTTTTCGAAGCAAGACAGCTAGTAATCAAGCAATATATGGATAAGACAATGGAGGTCCTCAAAAGCTTTAATATTTATTTCATGAAACATGTTCGACGTGATCAGAACAAGTTGACGCTTTGAGCAAATTAGATTTGATGACTTTTTCACGACTAGTGAAGGAAGTTTTAGTAGAAGTCTTACCTGAAAAATTAATTGTTCAAAGAGAAGTAACGGACATCATAAAAGAAGAAGGTGAAAATTAGATGATACCAATCCGAGAATACCTACTATCTGGCCTACCACCCAAAGACCCATAGAAAGCTAGGGAGCTAAGAGTCAAGGCACCGCAATATAGAATCATCGATGATGATCTATATCCCAAATCATATCTGTCACCATGGTTGCGATGTGTAGGACCGGTACAAGCTAAAAGCATCATTCAAGAAATACACCAAGGATCTTGCGAAATACATGCGGGGTCACGATCAGTGGTGTCGAAGATCATGAAGTTGGGGTACTATTGGCCTTCGAAGACGTTCGACGCAGAAAGCTAAATCCAGAGATGTGATGCCTGCCTGATCCACTAATCAAGTACCAAAGAAACCCAAACAGATATGCACCTATAACTTTGAATGGCCTTTTCTGGTGGGGAGCTGATATGTAGGAACTACTAATAATAGCCCAGGAGGCGCAAAGGTTCCTATGTTCGTAGCCATCGACTACTTTACAAAATGGGTTGAAACTAAGCCTCTGGTGTCCATAACAAGAAAACATATGGAAAAGTTCGTATGGAAACACATTGTATGCAGGTTCGGGGCTCCTCAAATAATCATCTCTGATAATGGGAAGCGGTTTGATGAAGGAATATTCCCATTCTTTTGCCAAAGACTTGGTATACTCCAATCCTTTACCTCGGTCTACCACCCTCAAGCTAATGGATAAGTAGAGGTTACAAACCGGGACATCGTCGAAGGTATGGAGCGAAGGTTGGGAAAGAATCATCAAGGCTGGGTAGATGAGTTACCACATGTATTATGGGCACACAGGACGACACCCAAATCAAGCAACGGAGAAACTCCTTTCAGTTTAACCTATGGTTTCGAAGCCGTTGTTCCCATAGATATAAGCGTGGAAACGAAACGGATCAAGGAATTCGAAGCTAGACCAAAACAATAAGAGGCACAGAGAAGACCTAGACATCCTTAAAGAACGAAGGGAGATAGCTTCTATTAGGGAAGCTCATTACAAGCAAAAGCTGGAAAGGTACTACAACAAGCGCGTCCGGCCATCTACATTCAAGCCAGGTACATACGTGCTTTGACTTAACAGTGCAAGTAAGGCAGAGTTCCAAGGAAAAGTAGGACCAACATGGGAAGGGCCCTACATAGTAAGAGAATCTTACGAAGACGGAGCCTACAAGCTAGAAACACTCTCTGGCTCCCTAGTTGATCAAACATGAAACGGTTCGAACCTTCGTAAGTTTTACATGTAAAACTTGCTAGTTATTGTTTTGACTACTTTCTTCTTAAGGGAAATTTACTAAGTGTAGCAAACTAAGTGATCATACTTAAATTGATGTAAATATTTCTACACGATTAATGAAAGTAATGAATTCTCTTTAAATCTCTTGTGTCGTTATTAACAACAAAGATTTGAAACACCAAGTACTTAAAAGTTTCAACATTCGAAGGGGTGTTGTAAGGCCACGCATGAGCCTTACACTCAAAACACCTGAATTCACGTTAACTTCCTAATGGTCTTCATTTAAAACCTTCTAGGCTAAGGCGGAGGGGGTTGCAACCCTCTGTCACAAGCGAAGGACTGCTTGATAAAACCTTGGTGGTTGACAAAAATTTTGTATAGGCCACACTTGACCCTTGGACAATTAAAAAGCAAGAACAAGCTTTGAATGATACATGGAAGGAGTAACTAGTCCTCCACTAAAGTGACACCCATAAATGGTCACTCAACATAATAAAGTATCACAACAAGAAACAATAAAATACATTGTTTGTAAACAAAATATAACAGGTACATACCACCCATAGGGATCAAAATAACGCCTTTGTAAACAAAATATAACAGGTACATACCACCTATAGGGATCAAAATAACGCCTACATGGCGACCTTCAACTACCTAGATTGGGAGCCTTTGAAGATGAGGGCTTGTAACTTGATGGAGCAGGCTTCGCATGAAGAGACTTCGGTTTCTTCGAGAGAAACACTTCCAAATGGGCGTATGGGTCAACAATGACTTCCGCTAGGAAAGGATAAGATGTAGTGGCTAGGTTGTCACCAGCTTGATCAAACTTTTTTTTGGAAAAAGGACGGTATACAGGCATCTTTCCCAACTCAAAAGGCTCTTTCAAAGCAGCTACTTCCTCAACAGCTGAACACCTGCCATGGAAAAGAGCCGCCTTGGCAAGATGGGCAACAAGAAGACCTATTTCGTCACTACAAACGAGTTTCGTAGCCACATGGGGAACAACTTTGGCCATTACCGCAACCCTATCATGTCTCAATCCATCAACCTCTTGCAGCAGCTGGGTTTCAGATTTCTTCAGCTTTTCCCTCTTAGATTCTAAACCTTTGACTTTCGAATGAAGGATAGCAAGAGTCTGCTCATAGTTAACCCACTTCTTATCCTCGAGTATAATCCTGCTATACTCACCATGAAGCCTGTCAACTTGTCCTTGCAAGGTCCCAATCTCTACATGCATGTCCAACACAAGAGGATTCTTGTCTAAGTCTTGCAAAGCAACGTTGCACCTTATTTCAAGTTCAGCATAGGCCTTCTCCTTCTCTCTTTCCCTTTCACGAATGGCATCACAAGAAGCCTTAGCCTTCGTCAGGGTAGACATAAGCTTACAAGTTATACTGTTCAACACACTGTCAAGAACAGCCTGATGCATATAGGCTTTATCATGGATATCGTAGAGTTTCTCCAAGATGATCTCTTTGAGATGTTGTTTCCACGAAGAAGGAGTCACGTGAGCAACCACCCAATGATAATTGGCGGAATCCTTCAGTTCTTTAGCAGACGAAAACTCTGTAGAAAGAAAAAAAATGTTACAACCCTACAGTGTTTAGAAACAAGGAAAATGAGAAGTCAGTAACTTACCATGGATATCGGAATCACTATCCACATTGAGGGGGTCAGAGGGATCACCAGATGCCTTACTCGCTTGGGGCGGCACCTTCCTAGCCTTTTGGCGAGTCTCCCTTCCCGAAGACTACAACTTGTTTCCTTTTCCCAGTAGCCTTCGATGATTTACCTTACTTCCGATTTGTAGCCTCATCCGCAACATCTTTTTCTGAAGGAGCATCGTCCGAATCCCTAGTATTCTCAGCAAATTATGAAGGAGGAGCGGAATTCAGGCGCTTAGCATCAATAACTGGAGCTTCATTATTAACCAACCTGATAGAGGGGGAACTCCCTTTGCCATCACCAACACATCCCTCCGATTCAAAATGGAACTTACCATCAATCCCCTCATCATAAAACTCCTAAAATCCATCGTTGCAAACACCAAATTTACAAGGCATACATTATTAGTAGAAAGGATCAAAGTAACCCAAAACAAAGTAAGGATAAGTACCCCTTTCGCGGTAGTAAATGATAGGTTTTTTGGGACTATGTTTCCACGAGGTTTTTAGCATAACGAGATACAAAATGGGGTTCGGGAAGGTTCGAACATTACAAGGATAGGTAGATATCTGGTGGTATAAAGGACCATCTTGAGCATGTTGGGGAATCACATCTTTGAAAGATTTCTTATCCATCTTGTTGCCTTCCAAAAGAAGTTCGAGATATTCATAGGGGACTATTTTATTTTCAATATAGAAGAAGCTGCCTTTCCAACCTTCGAGATGAGTCACCAGTTTGTTAACAGCTTTAGGAACCCCAGGACCACTCTTGCTAGATAGAGTCAACTAGTTACCCACATGAACAGGTTCAAAAAGGCTCGGAGGAGATCAACGCTAGGCTCACCTCCATACGCTTTGCACATCACATCAAAGGTTATAAGTTTGGCGAGCCCGAAAGGATTGAAACGTGAAATATGAACTTTGGAATAATTTAAGACTTCACAGAAGAACTCGGGAAGTGGAATCCTAAGGTTAGAAAGAGTGAAGGAATGGGTGTATAACCCGACGTATCCCAAAGGGGCGTCGAAAATAGTTTGAGTTCTTTTAGGGAGAATGACTCTAATATTCCGAGGAATGTCGTAATCAACAAACAATTAAGATAATTTGTCTTTGGTCAAAGTGCATTTTTAAGATGCGATAATAAATTTGGCGTCCATGGAGTGAAAAGAGGAGAAAAATTTACCTTGTGGGTAGAAGATTAAGCAACTGAGATGAATGGAGTACGGCAAGGTAAAAGTGAAAAATAGAGGCTAGCAGTCAATTCTTTATAAAATGATCGGAGTGAGTACACGTGTGCGGCTAGATATGCGAGATATTTTGAAATTTAAATTTCAAACAAAGATAGGACGTCTACATTTACCAAGGAGAACTCTTCATTATCTTGGATAAGTTTGGTAACTAAATCCCTATCAAGTAGGATTAGCATTAAATGCCTACAGCACACACATCTATCGGGCTTCGATTTGGGGCTTTGATACTATTTTATTTTGAAGTCAAAAGCAATGCATCCATAGATGTATACATCACATTCGACTGGGGGGCTTGATGGCATACCCTCCTCTCTGGCTCGAAGGCCTCCCCTTCGAGCTCGAAAGGGATCTACTCCCAATTATACCTAGAAACCTTCGAATGGTTTCTAGTGGCGTAAAATCATATTCGCGATGGTTACCAGTATGGGAAACTGCCACGCGAATCCCTATACCCTTCGCGGTGTGGTCTTCGACGAAACTAGGGTAGAGGTCAGACTTGGTCAATTCAAAACCTACGTTCTTCCTCTCTACCAAGGCTTTCCCGTCAAGGTAGAGATCGTGGCACACTAACCCTGTAATCCCTTAAAATCATAGGACACCCCCACGATCACTGGCTTATGTGAAGTACCATGTTCCAGCCTATTTTTCATCACCTATAAATAGATGGACATGGACCTCCAGGTTTATTTACGCTTTCAACACTTACTTACATACTTTACTCATACTTATTACTCCCCAAAAGCACATACTTACTCTCATGCCGGAGGTGATTTGCAGGGACACCCTCTGCGCTTCACTTAACGTAGTGTTTTCATTTGATTTATCACATGTTATCTATGGCTTGGCAGTACAACATCCACCCTTAAATTCTTTGATCCCCATCAAAGCCTGGTCGTGCCCATATTTGCACAATCAGTATGTATGTGTGTTTTTTTATATGAAGGACGATATGCGAAGTGGGTTTAAAAAATAAGTAAATATATGGAGATGAATCGACTACACAAACAAAGGGTCGACTATTTCAAGGACCAAGCGTGCAAGTAACGTGTAGAATTTATTGTGTATTTGGCGGGAAATGGAAAACCAATAGAACACATTGAGGGACCAACGGTGTAAGTTACAAAAACACTAACAAAACCTCTTAAACCTATTACCAACGGGCAACAGTTATAAAGTCTACATCTTTTTTACTAAACAAAAACACAAACAAAGTTAAAATTAGAAAACCCTTTCAAGAATGTCTTCATATTCTTCCATCCGTCCTACAGAGTGTAAATATCGGCTTCCATTGATGATAATCACCTCTTAGACCCGTTCAAACCTTTCTAGACGATTTGGTGTTTGTCCTAACAAATATGTAAGTTGTTGCATTTTTCTAGATCTTATTTTATTAGCTAATTATAAATTCTCTTATTTTTCAAAAAAAGGAATCAAGCACTGTTAAAGATGGCATTGGTGTGATCCAGAGTTAGAGAATAAACGATACAGAGATCATTTGTATGAGATGAATCTGCTTCTTAATCCCTCATAAAGAGAAGAACTAGAAAATGAAGTAAGAAGCCGAGAGGAAATCTCAGTCCTTCAAGTTGAGTTTGCTGATATGGAAGGTCAAATGCAGCAACTCATGAAAGAATTGAAGAAAAGTCAAAAGAATACTTTCTTTTGGAAGTCAACTGTGATAGTGTTTGGGGTAGTGGTTTCGTTTATTTTTGTTATGAATTAATTAGTTGGGGTTTATTTTGTCTATATCAAATGTAAGAATTATCCATGATTAGTTGTTGTTCTTGTAATGGATGAATAAATGTCTTTGTTTGTTTCAGCTTTTATGTTTTTGGTGCCAAATGGTTATACAAATTATTTGACTTTTCTAAATCATACCAATGAACCCAATTGAATCTAACATATACTCGTGTAGACTTTATAAGTCAAACAACAATACACTAAATGTTGACTTTATTAGTCAAACAAATGAACAAATTCATCCACAACAATATGACTAACAACTAACAAGTAACCGAATCTATTCATTCCGTCAGTCAACATAAAACCACATACATATAACCCATTAACTACTAAGAACATCTACCCAAAAGC
Organism: Tanacetum coccineum; assembly: GCA_026074375.1. Lineage (NCBI taxonomy): Eukaryota > Viridiplantae > Streptophyta > Magnoliopsida > Asterales > Asteraceae > Tanacetum > Tanacetum coccineum. Next base: position 65,202 of record BQNB010007045.1, read on the forward strand.
TAATATGTATTCGACTAATTTCCACCCAAAACAACAACTACCCTAAAGCTTCACATTGTATAGTAAACGTAAAACCCAAACACAACCCGGCTGATGATGAGATATTTCATCAACTTCGGTCGTTTTTCTTCAACCATAGCAAGGATTTTTTTTCAAGATCATTACGTGACCTCAACAAATCAGGGATAATCTGAACAGACCTTTGACACATTGGTTGATCAAACCACCGGAGGAAGTTGATACAGGTTGGACTATGAAAATAAAAGAAAAAGGGATGTATAAATAAACAAACAAAATGACTCGTTACATATTTTTCAAACCGGTCATACTTACAAATGTAGGATAACCACAGAACCGGCGATCAGGTTTCTGATTAGTCCATGATGCTCTGATCATGGCTTGCAAACCACACGAACAACGAATCATTTTCTAATTTGAGTCTTTTAACTTGCAAACCATCATTTATAATACCTAAAAACGATTCAAGGACCAATGGTGCAAGTGAAAATAACAAAAAAACCAACAGTAAAGTACTCGCTGGTATTTTTAAGTCAGGGACCAAAGGTAAAAAACCAAAAAAAATTAAAATTACTAAAATGCCTATGGTCAAAAATTCAAATAAGAGTCGAAGTAACACCAGTTACATATAACGGGGCTCGAGGGACCAAACGGGCAACAAAAATCGACTTTAATGAACAAAAAATAAATGGAAGCGATATAGAAGGAAGAAAAGAAAGATAAGGAAAGAAAAAAATGAATAACAAGAAAAAAGATCCTTATCAAAATTAAAAACTGAATCAAAAAAAAATAAAAAAAGGAGTAGATGAATGAGACATTTTACTATGATTCCCTAATGATGAAGTTTAAAAGAGAGAAATAACGAAACCAAACAGAACCAAGAAAAGAAACTAGAAAGATCAAATGGCCCCATCGAATCGACGAAGAAAAGGATGACAATAATGAAGTCGGAATCATATGAAGAATAGAATAAGATTAACAGAACAGATGTAACCATAAAGTCGAATAATGCAAAGTAGACACAGCGATACGCAAAATAAACAGACAACAATAAGATTAATCAATAAGCGAAAGTAGATAAATTCAAATAGAGGGAGAATGATATGTAATAATAGATTAATAAGTTGCAAAATAGAAAGAATGACTACAGAGAACAAGAAAGTTTTTCATTAGCCACCATATGTAAAATAAATGGTCTATTACTTGAAATGAAATGTAAATAACTTAATAATACGGACTGTGGGTCTTAGGGACATACTTTAAACTCCCTTCAAATCGGGAAATACCTATCTTTTGTAATATTATTGCGTTGTTTTTGCACGAGCGAACAAGACCAAAAGAAAGAATGAAATAGTAGAAAGATCAAGAATCGAGAAGTGATATAATGTATAAAGAGTACGAAGAAGAAAAAGAAGAGGAGGGTTGATGAATTATTACTAGCCTGAATATAAGTAGGGATTATGAATCATGGAATTGTTTATGATCAATTGAAGAAAAGACTGTGAGTATGAGAAAAGGAAAGGGAAGAAGAGGTCAAGCACTAAAAATAATGTGTGAAAAATGATAAAAAATCATAGATAGTAAGTACTCGCAAAAGATTACAAACGTATAGTAGTAATGTTAGGACCAAAGTATATCTTATCGACAAAAAAAAAAAGGGATGACATAAAAACAAACAAAATGACAGATTCAATTAATGTATACCCTTATAGAAGATAAGGATGAAAAGATGTAATAAGAACCAAGAAAGCGAAAGAAACGAAGAGAAAAATTCACATGGAGAAGAATCTTGTAAATGAAAAGAAAACGAAAACAAGCATACAAGAACGAAAGCACCGACCATCAGAGACAATAATAAAAGAAAATTGTACAATTAGAGTGTGTAATATGTTGAGAGAATAAAGAGAGGGAAAAAAAGGAAGGTAATGAAAGGATAAGAAAAGGATAAAGAGAGAAGGTTACTTTTGTATATGAAATTTAAGAGACAATAAAAGAAGAAAATGAAGATAAAGAATGTAGAAACCGAAAAAGAAAGATCAGGAAAAGAAAGAAAGCTACCTAGTATATGTTTGAAATAGAACAGGGGGTTGAGAAAGAGAAGCAAAGGAATGAGGGGAACGATAAGGGATGAAGAAGGATAGAGAAACCTAAAAGAAAGAAACGAAATAACCAAGAAAAAAGAAAGGATCGAAGATTGAAGTAGAAAAGTATAAAATGATGACCGATAGTTGATAAGATAAAAAGTAGAAAAAGAGAAAGAAGGGTAGAAAGAAAAGGATAGAAAAGCTAGTGGAAGTATAGAAGGAATGTTGAATATAAAGAAACGACCAAGTAAAAACGAAACAAAGAAGAAATGAAAATTGAGAAAGTTGGTAATTAGAATTTGAAAGAAGAAGAAATAAGATAAGTTCGACATAAGTATTTCAGTTCGACAAATATACAGATATTTTATGGTTCGTAGGAAGTAAAAAGATTAATAGAACTTTGATTTAATAGGGTATTTGACTATTATAGAGTATTTAGTGTTATTTTTTAAGATAGGTATGATGATCGGAATAAAAAGATCAAAAAAGTATATTTGAAGATTTTTAGAAAAAAAAAAGGAAGTAAATTGTAAAGGAGGAAGCGTAATGAAGGAAGAGAATGTAGGATTCTTAAAAATAAATGTCTTGTAAGATTGACGAATTGGTGGGTAATAATTAAGAAATGTTGTACTAGAGTTGTTAATTGTATGTATTTATTGATATAAAGAGCGAATGAACAGAAGAAATTAGAACGAAGTCAACTTTTTGTCAGATAGATATGGAGAAGGATGAAAAGATATTTAAGGTTAAAACTTTAAGAAAAAAAAAAAGATAAAAGAGAATAGAAAGAAGAAGGAAGCAGAAAAGAAAGACAAAAAGAAAAGAAAGAAAGAGGCAGAGGGATTAAAGGAAGGAAACGAGTAAAGAATGGAAGTAAGAAATAAAGTAAAAAACGACATAGAACGACAAAAAAAATAAAAAATAGAAGAAAAGAGTAAAAGGACCCAAACAACGGAAATAGAGTGGGATATGATTGGACCAAGACAATCGTAGAGAAATGTACAGGGGAAGGAATATCCCCAGACCAACAAAGGGAAACAGAAAAGTATAATAGGACTAACAAAAAGTTCAATACAATGTAGCGCCCCCATGAAGTGAAAATGAATGAATTAGATGGGACCCAGTATATGATCTCTACTGCTCCAAAAAAAAGAAAGGTAAAAAATTGAGACAAGATCTATGCACTAGATTAGATAGAGAATGATAGAAACACTGCGGAAAAAGTAAATTTGTAAAGGAGCAATGAATCTCACCACCAAGAGAATCAATGAGTCAAAACAACCACCCACAATACCCCCCCCATGCCCATCACGACAATGAAGAAGACCACAATAGCTACCAAGATGCTACTATATCTCATAAGACCTCCCCTAGATAGGTAGAAAGATTGAATTTCAGCAACAATAAATAGATGAGATAATGTCTGTTGTTGAAGTATAGAATGGGTTTTGGAGTCCGTGATTGTTAGTTTTGAGTATTGATAGTATATAGTTTGATTTTTTGTTGTATTGAGTGTCATGAAACAAGTAGTTGATAATAGATATTGTCTACCTTATGAGTACACGACAACAAAAAAATAAAAAGAGGAAAAACAATAAAAAAGAAATGAATGGATTAAAGAAATAAAAAAGAAAAAGAAATAGAAGAAGAACACATAGAAAACGAAAAAAAAAAATGGAAAGAGAACTACGTAGGAAAAGCTAGTGCCACAAAAGAAAAAGAAAGAAAAGAAACCCTGCAAGGATTATAAGGATATTTTAAGAATGGAAAGAGAATAAAAAAAAAGGAAGAATAAAAGAAGAAAAATAAAAACAAAGAAAAAGAAAGAAGTCTAAAAAAAAAAGATACAAAGAAGAAAACAAAGGACGAATCAAGGAACAGAACAAAGATTTGAGCGAACAAGAATAGAAGGAACAAAAGCGAAGATCAAGTTAAGACAAATGAAAAGAAAAATGAAACTAGATAAAAATACATGAACGGAAAAAAAAGAAAAAGAGAAGAAAAAAAGAGAAAGTTAGAACTAAAGAAAGAAAGAGAAATAAGAACAAGAAAAGAAAGAAAAGAAGGAAAAAGACAAGAAGTGTAAATATAAAGGTAAAACCACCATACTGCGATGAAGAAAAGGAAAGAAGGAAGGAAAAAAAACACCCAAGAAGATAAGGAATACCGGATGAAAGGAAGAGAAGAAGAAAAAGAAAGACTAAAAAGATTTAGATGAGAAAGACAAAAATAAGAGAAACAAGAGTAAAGTAAAAGAAAGGAATCAAAAGACAGAAAGAATAAAGAAAAGAAAAAAAAAGAAAGATAAGCAAAAAAAGACAAATTACAAGTAGAGAAAAGAGAAGGATGAGGAAAGAGAAGAAGAATTTAAGAAACGACAAAAAAGAAAGTAGATAAAGAAAGAAGAAGTTAAAGTAAGATAGGAAAGAACAAAAGAACAAGAGATAGAAAAAAAAAAGGGAAAAAAAAAGAAAGGAGAAGAAGAAATTATGAAGAGGAAAAAAAGAACAAAAAAGACAGAAGTAGAATACCTAAGAATAAGAAAATGATGAAGAGAAAGAAAAAAGAAAAAGTAATGAAACGAAAGGAAGAAAAGAAATTAAGAAAAAAGTAAAAGATTAGAGAAGGAACTTAAAAAAGAAAAAAGATATAAGAACAAGAAAAAAAGAACAAGAAGAGACTAGAAGAACAAAAGAAGAACATGAAAAGAAAAGGAAAAAGACAAGAACATAAAAAGAAAAGA
>BQNB010007045.1:75046-79041 GCA_026074375.1 Tanacetum coccineum
AGGTTTTGTCCGTACATGTCATGTCTTATTAATGTTTTAGCCCCGGAAACATCAATTGTCATCTTCATCTTCAAAACAAAACATTATTATTCTTAGATTAGAACATCCAAAAACTTAAATAAACACAGACAAAAACCAAACACAACCGATGATGATAGTGTTTCTAGTCTTTTAAAAAATGCAAACGGAAATCGATCTCAAAATGTATTCTAGGAAAAAAAGAAAAACCAAAGCTTCTTCATCTAAGGTTAAAAAAACACTCACTTTTCTTTACTTTTTCTTTTTCCTTAACTATGGTTTTGGACCTTTTCGCCCATTAAATCACGGGGTTTGATCAAAATGGGTAAAGCAAGGTGGCCACTTGAGGGTTGTTTGCATTTAACTGAAATTGAACTTACCCTTTTGGCTTATTTATTTTTTTGGTGAAGAAATTTTATTAGTCATTACATAGTGGTGGAAGGCAAGCGGGCAACAAGCTGCGCCGCTAGCCCTTTTTGAAAATAAGCACTAGTTTTGGCTTACTAATGGTTTGATGGGTTTAAGGTTTAATGTGTTACTACTTTGTTAAGTTGCTAAGCTTTTTTGCTTTGTTTTTTGGTAGGATGGAAATGTGGGTGATAAGAAGGGGAAATGGTGTCATCATGGTCATTGGAGTGTGAAAAGCCGTCTAGTCGAGTGTGAAAAATGTCGATCCAACGCGTTTTGCGTTGTTTGCATGGCGGAATGGTATAATTTCCCAACTTTTTTGACAAAACATTGATAGTTTTATTTTCATTACTTTTTAAAAGTTATAAAATAGTAACCTAATTTCTCATATGACATTCGTCATTATGAAATGCAGAAAATGAAACAATGACCAAGTTTAATGACTAAATTGGTAAAGATCGAACCAATAAGTCACATTGAGTTTATTTTATATGGGTTACAAAGCAAGCCCCTTGTTGGATTTGGTGTTAATTCCTAATACACATGGCATTTAAGATTAGCTTTGTTTACATTGTGCATAAATATGGGGTTATATATCGGAACCAAGCAATAAAGATGAGTTCTTTAAGCTCTTAGATGTTATCTGATTTTTTGCATTTATTTGATAGTATTTTTTAACAGCTTATTTGATAGTGTTAAATGATGAAAAATTATCATCTAAAGATGTTTGGGTTAGAGTGTAAATATTGTCACTAAGTTTTTACTTATTGAAGTATTATTTGGAATACAAATGGATATACTAGTAGTAGCACTATTAAGAATAGTATTAGGAGATACTTGTAATAAACAAAAGTATTAGGGAGTTAATTGAATAGTTCGATAGTTTGCTAAGCTTTAGTTTGATCATCTTTTATATACTCTGCATTTTGGATTACCAACTTTCCTTGCCATAAGATTGTTCAGATTCTGGTATATAAAAGGCTTCATGTATGACCTGATGTTTCTTTAATATTACAGATCCCTTTTTAGTTACTTTAAGTTGTTGGCAAAGTTACGTTTATGTCTGTAAGAATCTTGTAAGTCACACATCATTGTTAAATATTAGTACAAATATGATCAAGTAGCTTCGGTGCCAATTACCTAAAAGTTATTATCTCAGACGAGTAGTTGTTTGACAGATGATAGTACCTACCTGCCTTATTAGGCTTTTATTGGGTCACTTGAATTCATTAGCTTGAGACAATGTCATCACATGGTTAAGTTGATGCCGTAAAAGAATCCAGTTTTATCTGATTCTTAAAACCTTTTTATAGCAGCAAGTTTGTTTCCATGTGATCAAAAGGGTTGATCTGTAGTGTTTTCCATCTAAGGTCGTGCACATACCTCAGAATTCCTACTTTGAGAAATTCTAATTACCATGAGAACCTCTGTTTTAATTGACATTATCTTGCCTTGAGGTGATCCATATGACCTCCACATATCAGTAAAGCAAAAGACTAGTTGCTCATCTACTGTCATCTTTAACTCCAAATAGAAATTTGTGCAGCTACATCCAACATTATATAGTGATGCAGGCATGCGGCAGTTGATAATATCATGATTACATTAATCTCTAATGCCATGCTAAAACTACGCATTTTCATTGACGTAACATGATATAGATCATGTACATATCTTTGAAAAACTTTAGATTGTGTAGGCATTACTAACAACCACTATTGAAATAGAACAAGCCCGTCATTTTCCTTCTGTTTATTTAGCATTCAATTTAGCCTCTGTTATTGACCAAAACATACACGTATGATATTATGCCCAAAGACATGAAAATGATCACACCTGGCCACCTGGGTGATTGCCATTGAAAACCCGAGCATACCTTTTTGACTTGTCACACATTTATGCTGTCCACCGATCCAAATATGCATAGACATATTATAAACTAACCGCATGCCATTTTCTGAGACCCCTTCCAACCTCATTTACAACTTAAATCTTGCCAATATAAAATTCTGTTGAATGAGCAATAGACCTCTCCAATCGTACTTTTCCACAACCACTTAACAACCCGTAAAGAGTTTCTGCCCCACGAAATATTCATTACCTTAAAGACCAATTTGAGGTCGTCTCATTATTAACTCATCTAGAGGTATTGCGCTAAATTTTCATTCCTCCGAGTCAATACAGGTGGTTTGAAACTCAATATAGGCATATATTGACATAATCAATACAGTTCTGCATCTATGGTTCCATTTCATATTATTGTACTAATTTGACATAATGTTTGTTTCCCATGATATTAGGTACCCTGATGTTTCTGAGGAGGAGTTCATTAAGGCTTGCCCAGTTTGTTGCAATAGTTGCAATTGCAAAGCATGTTTGCGTGGATGTTCGTTCAAAGTTCGTTTCCGCAGAAAATGCTTCATTACTGTTTATGTGATTTACATTGTATTCATAACAAGTTTGATAATATCTATGCAGGATATAAAGCGTTATTCTTGCTCTGAACCTGATAAAATACGACACCACACATATCTTGCAGCAAGTTTTCCCACTGGTGATGAACTTGAATGAACTTGAATGAACAACAGCAAGTTTTCCCACTGGTGATGAACTTGATGAACTTGAATGAACAACAAAACAACAACAAGCGTTATTTTGAGAAAAAAATTGCTAGTAAGATTAGCTTATTTATGATTATCTTAATATCATCTCATCGGGCAGGACTACTACCATCCGAGCTATGTTTGGAGGATGCTAAGTGTGGGATGGATGATATATTTTGGTAGGATATCCATGAATAAAATTTTATTGTTTACTCACTTGCGGTATTTTGTGGCATCATATTAAGCTTTTAAAAACTATCTTATATGCAGCAACAATTGTGGTGCATACTTCTTCGACTTGTATAGAAGTTGTGCTTGTGGCTATCATATATGCCTTGTATGTTGTCGAGATTTGCGTGATGATCAACTGAAATTGAAAATCGGTGTAGATGGTAGCATTCCATGCCCACCAAATGATACTGGTGGCTGTGATGATGGGGTTCTTAAGTTGAAACGCATAATGCCTGATGATTGGGTTATGAATATGATAAGCAATGCACAAGGGATGTACATAACCAACACGAGATGTAATAAGTCCCAGACGTATATGGAATGTTGCATGTGTTATGACGAAAACATAAAGTTATATCAGTGTAGTGCTAAAAATCTTGAACCTGAAGATATGCAACATTTCCAATTGCACTGGTCGAAAGGTGAGCCCATAATAGTTGGTGATGTGGTTTCAACTTCCTCGGGACTGAGTTGGAATCCAATGGTGTTGTGGCGTGCTTTTCATGATTTCTCAAACAGTAGTAGGGGCTATACCTATGAAGTGAATGCAACCAAATGCTCTGATTGGAGTGAGGTTAGTAACGTAAGGCAGTTCTTTTTGAAAACTTCATGGGTTGTGGGCACTTGTGAAAACGAAAGTAAAAAAAAAGGCCTATCAACTAACAGCTGAATTTCTATGCAGGTGACTCTTGATCTTTACAAATTCTTTTGGGGATACATAGAAGCATGGCCCAT
>BQNB010007045.1:79517-90470 GCA_026074375.1 Tanacetum coccineum
GGATTTCATGTCTTGATCGTTTAATGTCCAAAGGTTTACATAGAAACGTTTTCGTGAAGTAACATAACGCGCTCTAAATGTTTTTCGTGTGTGCCCCCAATAGGCTCACACATTTCTAGTCGTACACGGCTAATTCAACTACCACATTCCAACACTAGCTCCGCCCCTACGTCCACCACACTTTTAAAAATGTAAAGTATGTGAGACTCGCGCATAATAATGTTTCATAGTATAACGATGACCCCTTTCCTTTGACCAAAGGGTCCTCAAACCAACTTGTACTTCTCATCACTCCAACAATGGCACAAAAAAAAAATGAAATAACGAGTTGTTATGATCCCACATCGGCCAAATATGAGATTGGTTGATGGTTTATAAAGTTTAAATGTCCCCTTTTCAAACAAGCTAGCTTTTTGAGTGAGTTTTAAACTTAGACTTATGAACCGATATGAACCTAGTATGGGATGGGTTCGTGTCACGAGTCCCTGTATCTTCGTGGTTAGCGTGAAATAGTTGTCGGAACAGATTGTAATAAAATTAAATTCTTTCATTTTCTCCCTTATTAGAGAGGCTTCCTCGTCGCTTCTTTCTAGTTTCGACTTCTCAAGTTGTGGCTTGATAATCTTTAAGCTTATATAGTCGTCCGACACGCGAAAGAAAGACCCCCCATTTCATACCGCCACGTATCGACAAGGATGGTTGACATGCATGTAGATAGATGTATTATTGGTTTTTGGTTCTTACCTTAGCAAATAGTAATAGAAGATCGACCCACGATTCGACATGACAAAACAATTTGTCAAATATCATATTCGAATCGGTTTTAACTTGTTAATCAGTATATAAACTACCATCGATCTTACCTGTATCTAGTACAATTATTTCAACTAGTACACTCACACGTTGAAGCCTCTCAAGACTCATCAAGGCCATACATACAATGGTATGACTATATTTGACCTGGTTTCATCTTAATAAGCAAACAATAGCAAAAATTACAAGAAAATAAGATAGTGATCACAATTGGTTCTTGTTCTATGTTCGATTACTCAGGTTGTTGTCGAGATTCTCCAACATGTATAACTCCATGGACTAAATATCTACCAAGTACCAAGTCAAAAGTTTGCAAGTCTTCTAATATTCATGTGCAATGTACTTGATCATACGGTACCAAAATATTTAAGCGAAGCCATTGTTTACTAATGGGATGCTACAAAACTTATGGCTTCATCTAGATCGACATCTCTATACATGTCTTATGATTACATAAAGTTCCGAATTAAGGGGATACCTATAAACTTCAAAAATTCACATTTACACCACTGTTACTTCACTAATACATGATAAAGATCTGTTACCGAGGTCCCGAGAGCTCCATTGCTTCAAGAATGAACGAGTTCCCATCACGGGCATCACTGCAATTTCTAGAAAAACTGAAACTTCTTCCATCACATTGCTGGGTAGCTCCGGTTTGAGTCTCCTCCAAATTGCACTGTTGACCCGTGATACCTTCTAGAACTTTCCAGACTTCCGACATCTTTGGTCTAGAGGTTGGCTGAGCTTGAGTGCAAAGGAGAGCGAGTTCCACTGCTTTTTCTAGCGCTTCTTCTTCATAACAACCTTTTAGATCTCTATCTATCATAACTTGCAACCGTTTTTCTTCATATAAAGTTTTAACCTGTGTATGTAACATGAACCGAGTCAAAGCATTGCTTTGAGCAATTACATAAACATATTTATAGTTTGATCATTCCCTTATAGTGAATGCATATGCACATGTAAACACGCATGCTTACCAAATCAAGGATCATTCCCTTTTGAACTTGACCATTACCAGCATCTAACGCCTTCTGTCCTGTTATGAGCTCCAAAAGAAGTATGCCAAATCCAAAAACATCGGTTTTCTCTGAAGATTGTCCGGTTGAGAGATACTCAGGGGCGATGTGGCCTACAGTACCTCTAACTGCGGTGGTGACATGCGAAACATGGGGAATCTAATAGTGTGTGTAGCAAGACCAAAATCTATCAGTCCCAAACTACTGGCTTCAAACTTTCATCTACAAAATTATTAAGCAGCTATAAACGTCCTTTGATTATCTTTGGGGTTTCATTGTATGCAAATATATAACGTCCACTAGCAGATCCAATGTGCAATATGGCATTCGTCTACTCAATCAATAGTTGGTGTTTCACCGACCATCAGTCCTGTTCATAAAAATCCAATTATTAGTATAAAAAAAGACTAGCTAGATACTTGTGATTCAATCTGTTTTCTCTAATAGTTGACTTTTTGAAAGTCAAAAAGACAACTTCTCGACATTGACTTACATAGTTACATTTAATATATTCTTACTTTTGAGATATAGAAGCAATGGTACTAAACTATGTAAGAAGCATTGTAACTTAGCTTAAAAACATTGAAACGTAAAATTTAGATTCATTTTAATTTTGCATTTTAAGGTTTCTATGTTTGAAATCCAAATAAAAAGTCAAGAAAAGAGGATTGAAGTCCATCTATTTGTATTTATGATCTAATTGCATTTCAAAGAACTAATATAACTTCCATCAAATCTTTGTATGAATTCACCATACATGTTTTGTTCCTTATTATTTGTAGTCCGAGTCAAACAATCCATACTTTATCATACTTCGTTTTTTAGGTTGATGTTGATTCTTCATTTTTTGGCATTGACTTTGTCTGGAATACTATAAGGAATTTATTTTTTTTCTAAAGTATGAAGCACGGGATCTAAAAGTTTACCAGGATCGGTGGGTGGTTCTCCTAGGGCTGTTGTTGGTGGGTATTAGGTTTTATATTTGGGCAAACACTGGATGTCTTAACCAAAGGATCTGCTGTGGTATCGGATTGCGTTACGAGTCTAGGACTTGTGGGCTGTTTTGGGGTTTCATGGTTTGGGGGGGGGGGGGGATGTAGCGGTGGGGGGTGGATGTGGGGTGGGGGGGGGGAGGGTTTTGCGGTTGGTTTTGGCGTGTTTGGGTGGAATTTTTTTAATATTTTTTTTTTATTATTTTTTTTTTATTTTTTTTTATTGTTTTTTTTTTTTTTTATTTATTTTTTTAACTTTTTTTATTTTTTTTTTTTTATTTTTTTTTTTTTTTATTTTCCTTTTTTTTTTTACAAATATTTTTTTCTTTTTTAAAATTTTTTTATTCTTTTTTTTTTTTTTTTTTTTTTTTTTCTTTTTATTTTTTTTTTTTTTTTTTTTTTTTTTTTTTATTTTTTCTTTTATTTTATTTATTTCTTTTTTTTTTTTTTTTTTCTCCTTTTTTAAATTTTTTTTTAATTTATTTTTTTTTTTTTTTATTTTTTTATTTTTTTTTTTTTTTTTTTTAAAAATAAAATTTCTTTAATTTTAATAATTCTTTATTTTTTTTTTTTATTTTTTTTATTTTTATATTTTTTTTTTTTTTGTTTTTTTTTTATTTTTTTATTTTTTTTTTTTTTTTCTATAATTATTTTTTTTTGGTTTTTATTTTTTTTAATTTTATTTTTTTTTTAAAAAAATTTTTTTTTTTTTTTTTATTATTTTTTTATAACTTTTTATTTTTCTTTGCATTTAAATTTTATTTCTTTCACTTTTTTTTTTTTTGTTTTTTTTTTTTTCTTTTTTTATTATTTTTTTTAATTTTGTTTTTTTTAATTTTTTTTTTTTTATTTTTTTTTTTAAAAAAAAATTTTTTTTTTTTCTTCTTTATTTTTTTAATTTTTTAAAATTAATTTTCTTCTGATATGTCAAACAAAAACCCGTAAAGTCCGTAAAAAGATTCGGATGCTGCATCAAGTTGCGGCTTATCATCTCGAGTTCAGTCTGAAATTGCACTTCCCCAGAAAAATTTGGATCCTTTAGCCTTTTAACCGCCACCAAAGTCTTATTTGAAAGACACCCTTTATATACCACTCCAAAACCACCCTGGCCTAGAATATTCTTGGAACTAAAATTCCCCGTTGCAACTTGCAGTTCACGAAATGTAAATCTCTTTAAATGACCAACATTAAACTCATAATCTTGCTGCACTGCAAATGTGATAAATCATTATATTTTCACAAAGATTCCATCTTGCAATATAGAACTATGGATTAAAAAGATGATTGTTCATAAACTATATACCATATGATGTACATATAAGGCGTGATCGATACCAATGGATTCCACAAACAAGAAGCATAATAGTAATCACAAGCGTGCAACTAACTCCAACCATTACAGACACGATCCAACGGTGGCGACTGTCAACTTGCTTTTTTGGGTTACTTTCTATGCACAAAAATTAAACAAAGTTACTCATATATATTAGACGATGATCGTGTAATACAAGTATACAACAATGTTTACCATTTGCCACACCGGGGATGTTGACACAACTTGAAGAGGATGATGAAGTACAAAGATAGTTGTTCCCGGTGATCCTGCATTACCAGTAATACATGTGAAATGTTCATGCCATTAAAGTTAAGAATTTTGATGGAGAATGTACGTTTCTATCTTTATTAAAGATACTAATTTACCTGTAGTCTTTAGCTCGTATTTTTGGAGAGGCGCCACTAAGATTATTGAACGACACATCCCTGCAATTAAAAAAAAAGACCGCGTTGAGAATACTTTTCCAGTTTAACATTACTATAAAAAGTTTACTGAAGCATATTATGACATTTACAAGAATGATAGACCTGTGAGGTTTGCCTAAGTCCAGGATATGCCCGACACTTATTTGTATTTCAAATCTCATGAAAAAATTATGAGTGAAAGTAAATATTAGATACGGAAATTAAGAAACTAAGAAATATTTAAAGAAAATTATAACATCTTACAGATAAATTAGACGAGTCAGGAACCCAAAGAGCTTGGGATATCGCCCTACAAACTGATTGCTTGACCAAATCAGGAGTTTCTAGTCCTGTAAGTTTTGTCGGTTTGTGTCGGTCGGTGTCGGTTTCGGTCGGTTTGTGTCGGTTTTCGGTCGTCGGTCGGTTTTGCTCACCCCTAGAAATTACTAAAAGATGGTATTTTCATTTTCCTAATAATATAGTCCATTTTAGTTGTCAAACTGCCCAGGTTACTTTTTTGCAAGAAGGAATATGATATTGCTTTTATCGCTGAAATGATCGCTTCGGTTTCACAATGCAAGCCGTCATTATATATACAAATTCCACTACAAATTTATTAGCCGTCAGTTATCGTTGAGAGTAATATAGAAACTATCAAATACGATTATCATTTGCATAACTCTTACATTGATGTCTATAAACATGCTCAAATATATAAAATCTAATAAATGAAGACATTTGATATAGAAGGCATAAAAGAGTCTGATGAACTCACAATGTGCGAAGACGTCCTAAGTTCCCAATGCTTGGGGATAATGTTCCAGCTAATCCGGTACTAGCCATTTCCCTAAGATGCATTACAAGAAACATAAAAAACAAGAGAATTTAGATTGCACAATAATACAAATACAATTTTTATGACTGAAATGATTGCATGATTGCATCTATCAAATTTGGAGTCAACTTTTGAACTTTTATGACTGAAATGATTGCATCTAACTGTAAAATCAATATGATTCAGTTTCAATATTTGTGATGATACCCGAATGTCACCACACTATAAATGTAGATTTTTGTTTTCAGTGTCATGGAAGCCAAAAACTGGATTTTGAAAATTGAGCAATTAAATCTTTAAACTAGCATATTGACTTTCTCCTTTGCACACTAACCATCATTCTTGCAGATATGCCAATAACATTACTTCACAAAAATAAGCGATTTAGGACGCAAAAAAAGGAAATGTGACTAAACAAAAGCTTTGTACTTGGTTTTCTTGCAATGAAAAGCCAAAATACAATGGTTCCACAAGTAAATCACACTTATAAAATTATCTAAATTCAACATAATTGTTACTAGTGTCTACTGTCTAAAGTTGACTTCAAATTTGTAACAAAGAGGGGGCGATAAACCGAAAATATAGTATCAAACATATAATAAAGAATCGGAAAAACGTGAATACTAACAGAGAGATTACAAAACCCTCGGACGAACAAGCAACCATTTGCCAAGTACAAGGATCAACAGAATTAATATCCCAACCATCAAGCACATGATACTCATCTATCATTTTACCCTTCATAGACATCAATGCAGCCACTGTAAATCAAACATCACATAATAACCCTCAAAACACATTCTTAATCAACCAAAAACCAAGTCACAAAAATGTACTCCATCTTTTTAATTACCTTCAAAGTTGACACCTTTTGGAGATAGAAGACTATCAGAAGCACCCACCATTATAACCAAAACCCTAAATAAAACCACCCACAAGATTACAAACTTCTTCTTCATACTTTAACCCCTGATTATTTCCAACAAAACCCACAAATATTTTCCCAAAATAACAATACCCACAAAAGTTTCTTGCAGAAAAACTTGTAAAAATGGAAACTTAGTCAACTTTTTTGGTTTTTTCACTTCTAAAGACAAAATGTTGTGTTTTTTGTTTAACTCCAACAAAACCCACAAATATCTTTCCAAAATAAAAATACCCAGAAAGCTTTCTTGCAAAGAAAACCTTAAAAATGGAAACTTTAGTGAAAATTTGGTTGGTTTTGACACTTAAAAGGACAAAATGTTGTGTTTTTTGTTTAATGTTGATGGAATCAAAGAACCTCGAGTAACTAAAATGATAATGTAGCTTGTTTTTTTAATGTTGAAATGAATAAAGAAATGAGGTTTTGAGCATTGGGAGTGATGTTTGGAAATTTGGGGGAATCAAATTTAAAAGTTTTGAAAAATGGTGATTATTTTTGGTAAGTGAAAGAGATGGTTCCCTTGTCTTCACTCCTGAGTCAACTCACTAAATTGCAACTACTATTTTGTTCGTATTCTTGCTGAGAGGACAAGGTGTTCACCGAGTTACAGGGTCATTTTATAAAAAAAAAGTTATCATCACAACACTTTTTCCTTGTAATTTAGAACATATAATTTAATAAAATAAATCGGCTTATTTTATAAGTATCGTTTGTCATGCGAGCTTATGAAAAGGGCTTATAAGTCATAAGTCTCTATAAGCGTCAGCCCCATAAAATGTGCTAAAAACTTTAAACCGGGGCTTTTGAACTGTAAATTTTTTATTTACTCATAAAAATATCTAACATATACTAAAAACTCATTTAATTATGTTTTTTTTAGTAATGATGCAATAATAAGCTTCAACCTCAGCTCATTTGACAAATAAGTTTATAAAAATACAAATTTTAATTTTGGTTTATGATATAAGCCTACCCTCAGCTCCAGCCCTAGTCTAGACGTGCGCAAATCGGTTAACCAGATCGGTTCGGTTTGAGTCAAACAGGAACCAGTTTCGGTCAACACGGAGCCGAAACCGGTTTGCCCAAACCCTGAACCGGTTTGGAACCGGTTTCTTACCGGGTTGAGCCGAAACCGGTTTGCCGGTTTGGAACCGGTTCGGTTCCGGTTAACCACTAAAACCGGTTTGACCGGGTTTTTTTTTTTTTTAAAATTTTTGGTGTTGTTATACTATAAACTGATTAACCTTCAACTTTTATTGAATACTATAAACTGATTAACCTTCAACTTTTATTGAATACAAACCATAATATTACATAAACGAAATACAACATAAAGGAAATACATAAAGGAAATACATAAAGGAAATACAACAAAAGATTAGGAAGTTTGCGTCATCTTCGGCTCCCGAGCTGCTCATATATAATACAGACGTCGTTCTCTGAAGACAAAAGAGCCATCGGCTACTAGCATCTAACGCAATTTCTTGATCGGTAAGGTTGAGTGGACTTCATTTTGTTGCACCGTCATAAAGACACCTTCTTCAAACGTTCTAAGCGGCAGTTCAAGAGAGAGGTCGGTGTTTTTGTTTACGCTCCTGAGCGTCTAAGTGATCCTTCAAGCACATGCACATCTCTAAAGACTCCGGAGTTAGTCTTGTTCTTCGGATTGTCTACAACTACCACTTGTTGAAATTGCTGATTCGATGCTACCGAGAGCTGGACACTTTAATATATCCATGGCCATGAGGGATAGAACAGGAAATGATTTTACTTTGATGTTCAAATCCCAATACAATCATTAAGATGCAAAGTCCTTTGGGCTGAAGTCCTGAGACAAATCGTTTGAGATATATGGCTTCATACTCGGAGGACATTGTAGGATCACCCCTTGACTTCTTTTTTTTATGTTGGGTTAAACCGTATAGCAAACGAGCATAAGGATCACGAGTCACCCCCGATGAAGAACCCCCACCACTTGTTGATTGAGTCTGGTTAGTACCATATTTTGAAATAATACATATTATACAAACCTTGGAAAGATTCGTGAATAATTAAAAAAAAAAAAATGAAACCAATCATGGACCTAAGTTGCAAAACCATCATCTTCAAACTCCATTCCATACTTTTTATTCTCAATAGATAGTCTACCCCGGATCATTTAAACAAGGATTTAAAGCGGCTGACAATTAATTATCGATGGATGTTTTTCAACAATAATTCTTAAGTTTTCTTCTTCATTGGTTGAACCATACAAGACAAACCCCCCCTCAGTTCTAAATCAGATAATTTGCCAATTATGAAAAAAAAGCTGTTGACAGTACCAATGGAGAGACTGTTCGGGTTGTATTACCCCCGCAAAATACCGTTAGAATTTGTAAACACTATCAAGTAATGGGGTTTAAACGATTCAATAAGAAACCCCAATATTCATCCGAAATTTTTTATACGTTCTTACATTCTTATTGAACAAATTGTCATGACAAATACCGCAAACGTTCATTTTCTGGTTTCAAACACCTTTCGTTCGAACATTTCATAAGGGAGTTCCATCGTGTATCAACGTCCCCAATTTTGGTGACATAACAAGGTTTTTCTGCATACATTACAGACTTTTAATATAGCGTTTTCGGGTTTTTATCACCAGATTTGTAATCATTTAACATTGTTTGAAAGGACTCTTTCATTTGAATTAATTATGGGGACCTTTAAACCAGATTGACAAAACCAGTTATTGATGTGTGCAACTCAACGACTGTGATAAAATCTACCCCCCATTGGTTGGGTCCGTATTTTTATTTTAGTTTCATCCATGGACGCTTGTGTTATTGCTAGCATTGTCCAAAGTAATTGACTTAATTTTTTCATTTCAAACCATACATGACAAAGGACTTTTTCCGAACATTATACTTCAAGTTTGTACCGACGTGAGCAGACGAAACTCTTCGAACGACATGGACCCGCTTTACAATTCATTTGCCAAGTTCTAGGTTCAACAATTCCAATGTGCGGTAACACTCATGTAAGACCGTGGCCAAATTATGAGGAGCGGTAACATATGTCCGTATGTTAGGTTGACCTTATTATTTAAGTTACAAATCCATCAATTGTTGCTTGTGTAGCCGCTCCCATAGTTTCATAGGCATCACGTTTTAGTGTAGGAACGACTTACATGAGTGTTTCGACGGTATGCATAGTGTTTTGGAACACCTCGTTGTCTGTCGTGGTCAAAAGTGTTGAATGGTGAACCCCATTGAATCACAACCCCGCGAATTTCGTTCACGAACGATAATCCGGATTGAAAATGAAAATTTGCACCATCTCTTCCCATACGACGTTTGCCCCGCTTCGGGATTCTGATTTGCTGCGCTTTAATACTTCACAATGCGAATGACTTATATGATGCTTCAACGTCGTGTTGGAACCCACCGACAAGAAATTAAAGCAATGCTTGCATTGAGCTTTTTTCTGACCGTTGGTCATAATGCACATGTTGAAGTCTTTCCAAATTTCATTGTTTCGATGTTGGTTTGTTATGCATTTCACGAATTCCCTAGTGACACTTGTGTTCTTGAACCAACACCGGTAGTAGCTGAGTCTGAGGCGGATTGACTTGCCATTGAGGTGGATAGGTTTTTTTTTTTGCTTAAGAAGGATTGTATGTAATGTAAGTTGTGATTTAAGTTGTAATACAACACCCTTATTTATAGGATAATCTCATTTTTTTTTTATATTTATTTAATTAATTAAGAATTAATAAATTTTTTATGGATTATTAATATCTATTTTTCATATTTATTACTATCTGAATAACAATTATCTAATTTTCATATATATTAATTCAGTTTTTATATACTAAGGAAATCAGTTATACTATCCAGTTATCATAAGAAAAAAAAAAAAAAAACAAAAAAAAAAAAAAAAAATATAAAAAGATATGAAAAATATGCTAAAGTAAATTCCCGGACCATTTTTATCAAAAAATCGGGTCGGGTCCAAAAAATACGGTTCCAAAACCGGTTCCCAAAAACCCCGGTTCCCAAAACCCGGTTCCAAAACCCCGGTGTCAAACCGTGGCGGGCCGAGAAAAAAAGCCAAACCGGTCCAACCCCGGTTTGGCCAAAAAACCGGAACCGGTTTGGTCAAACCCGGGTTTGACCGGTTCGGTTTTCGGGTTGGAACCGGTTTCCGGTTTGGGAACCGGTTTTTTTGCTCACCCCTACCCTAGTCCAATCCTCAGCACCAACCCATTTCGCCAAACATACCCTTAATGTGTGGTGAACACATACGAATACCAAATTGTGCCAACCGCGCAGATATGATGGCGGGTGGATTATGATTTTCGTTTCCGTGTAATCCACGAAAAGTAGTATATCATGACTCAGAATTGAGCTAACCTTAAAATCTATCTAGAGACGGGATTCTCTATAACAAGTTGTTACGATGACCTTTGTTCTTCATATGCTATAGAAATTGTAATCATAAAGAAGAAAGTATATTCTAAATCGCTATATGGTCCAAACCAACATCTAATGTCATGTATTTACAAGGCCTAGCAAGTGTGTTTGTGTCAAAGGCACCGTATGTCACCTGCGCTGGATACACAATGTATTCCATCTTTCGGATACA
>BQNB010007046.1:4096-39087 GCA_026074375.1 Tanacetum coccineum
CAAATGAAAAAGCTTATTGCAGAACTCCCAACACTTACCGCTCCAAGGGAACGTGAAGAGTTAATCATATACTTGGCTGCAGCAAAAGAAGTTATCAGCGAGGTATTGATGACGGACAGAGAAGGCAGGCAAATACCAGTATATTTTGTAAGCCGCACTCTACGAGGCCCGCAAGCAAACGATTAAAAAGATACTTCCAGGCACACACAGTCATCGTCATAACAAGTCAACCGATAAAGCAACTGTTGTCAAGTTCGGAAATATCGGGAAGAATGCTGAAATGGAAGTTCGAATTAGAAGGGTACGACATCCAATACAAACCAAGGACTGCAATCAAAGGCCAAATATTGGCGGATTTTATTGTGGAACGACCGAAAGAAGAGTCTCCGGACGAACTTATGACAGAACCGGAAGTACTACCTGAGCCGTGGATGTTTTTTATAGACGGCTCGTCCTGCGTAGACGGCTCCGGGGCAGGTCTGATACTAATAAATCCGGAAGGGGCAGAATTCACATATGCCTTGAGGTTTAGATTCGATGCCACTAACAATGAAGCTGAATATGAGGCACTTATAGCCGGTCTCCGGATCGCAGAGCAGAAAGAAAATGGCCATAATGAACTTGCAAGCAAGATGTTGATCATGACTCTAGTGCCAATAAGTCAATGGTCTTATATCGCCAAAGAGTCAGGCATGGTCCAATACTAAAAAAAGTAAAAAACATGGCAAAAAGATGCTTCAAGAGAATTTCAATCAAACAAATACCGCGAAGTGAAAACAGAAAGCGGGACGCACTGAGCAAGATCGCGTCCACAAGCTTTTCTCTTTCCCGCGCATCTTTAACGAAACAAGTGCTTGTGGAAGAATTGAAGGAAAAGTCCATAAACGAAGAGGAAATTCTCGACATAGTAGAAGAAGAGGGAAATACATGGATGACACCCATACAAGAATACCTGACAAAAGAAATCCTTCCGGAGGATAAAAAGAAGGCCAGAGCAGTACGACGGAAAGCAGCCAAGTATGCCATGATCAACGGAACCCTGTACAAGAATCTTTTTTAGGACCATGGCTTCGGTGCGACGGGACCACTTCAAGTGAAACTATGTCTTAAGAGAAATACATGGAAGGGGTCGTTGCTAGACTTGCATTCAGGGCCCTTAGATCTGTAGTCGAAAAGTATATGCCAAACAGGATACTACTTGGCGACAATGCCATATGGATGCAAGGAATTGATAAGGATGCAATGACTTGTCAAATTCACCGTACCTCCATGAAATACCGCGCCAGAACTGGACCCCCATCACGTCTCCTATGGCCAATTTGATAATGGGGGATAGTCATAGACGGACCTTTCCCGGATGGCAACCGGGGGGGTAAAGTCAAATTCTTAATTGTTGCCATCGATTATTTCACCAAATGGATCGAGGCAAAGGCTGTCGCAACCATCACCGGCAACCAAGTAAAGAAGTTCGTATGGGATAACATCGTCTGCCGATTTGGCCTCCCAGGAGAGATCATATCCGACAATGGGAAACAGTTCCGGGACAATCCATTCAACGAGTGGTGTGAGGAAAGAAAAGTGCCATCCGCCAACGCTTCGCTTCCGTGAAACACCCACAAGCAAATGGTCTAGTTGAAAGAGCAAATAGAAGTCTAGGAGAAGGAATAAAGACAAGGCTTGATGAAAGAAGTAGGGATTGGATAGAAGAACTTCCGCACGTCCTATGGGCTCACCGTACAATGATCAAGTCAAGTAACGGAGAAACACCTTTCTCATTGACATACGGCACGGAAGCTGTCATCCCGGCAGAAATAGGCATGCCAACACTTCGCACCGCAGAGATAGATCAAGCCAAAAACAACGAAGCTCTGGGAATCAATTTGGACCTCATAGAAGAAAAAAGGGAGCAAGCAGCAATACAAGAAGCAAAAAGCAAGAAAAAGATGGAAAAATATTACAACTCAAGAGTCCGCGGAACAAGTTTCAAGCCGGGTGATATGGTCTACCGCAGCAATGAAGCAAGTCATGCTCAGGACGGAGGTAAACTTGGACCCAAATGGGAAGGACCATACGAAGTTAAAGAGTCGCTTGGAAGGGGAGCTTACAAACTCAAAGACCGCAAAGGAAATGACATGCCGAGGACGTGGAACATTTGTAATCTCAAAAAATGTTATATACTGTAATGTATGAAATTCGCCCGGCAACATGATGCTCCGAAGGCAATATTCTGTATTCTTCGCATCTTGGTAAAATATTTGATTTCAATGAAAAAGTGGGGATTAGCTACCTCTCACAAGTTTTTAAATTTTAAAATTTCTTATTTACTTTGCCAAAAGTTTTATTAATTGTGAAAACATGCACTTTGCAAAGGAGCCATGCCTCCAACAAGAATATTATTCAGTATAATAAAGTTGAGCAAACCTCAAATTAGCTCAGGCGCGTAAGATGTATTGCAAAGCCCGGCGCCGCGGACCGGCGAGAATAAACCACAAATATTCACTAAGGACTATCCAAATAAAAGTATCACACAGTGATATAAAAAGATAGCCAAAACACATTTAGATACAACGGATAGATCTAAAAAATTGTTGTAAAGTCACGGTTACATGAAAAGTACCGCAATACAAAAAGGCCACCATACGGCCACGGTATACACCTTATAGTACAACCTAATATCCCATGGAATTTAATTACAAAAGGGAAACGCAAGGTCACATTACGGAACACGGGAAGAAAAACAAATACGCTCATAAAACAGCATCTCTAGCCTCATCATTCACAGTTGGGATAAGTTTATTAAGGCCTATCTCGATGTGGCATAAATTGTCTTCACTTTGCGAACTAGGATAACGTTATCGGAACCACTTACCGCTAAATCTGGATTATCGTAGTCTTCAAACAGAAACGGAAGGATCAGCAGAGGAACAATTGACTACTGTGGATAAAACGTTAGTAGAGGAACCTCAGCAGGCGGTTTCAAAAGCAAGCCTCAGCGGTAATAAAGATCATCAATGGACACAAATAAGCCTTCACTAAGGGTGAGACGTTCATTAAGATTCCTCTCCAATTTTCTCCACTCGCCCACGGCATATATCCAAAGAAAGAGGTCAAGGCTTGGGCCTCCTAATTATGACTTTATATGCTTATGATGGACAGGGATCATATTGATTGACATCGGGTTGGAGATCGGTCATATATAAGGATCTCAGCTACGGCGTCATTCCAAACGGAGAAGATCATAATATCCTCCAAGTATGGCATCCTTCTTAGTGGAAGCTCTTGAAGAAGTGGAAAGTTAAGGTCACGGCTGCGTTCAGCGGGT
The DNA here is from genome assembly GCA_026074375.1 of Tanacetum coccineum. Classification (NCBI taxonomy): domain Eukaryota; kingdom Viridiplantae; phylum Streptophyta; class Magnoliopsida; order Asterales; family Asteraceae; genus Tanacetum; species Tanacetum coccineum. Next base: position 7,419 of record BQNB010007046.1, read on the forward strand.
GGCAGAATTAATTCATCCTGCCGCTGAAGGAATATAGCCTCCAAGGTCAGTCAAACATTACAGCATGCCATGCTCAATCCCAGCGGCTAGGCCCTCCTGCATCCCTTTCTCTATAGCACGACCAAAAGCATGCCCAAGAGCCTCCATGTACTCATTCGAATTAAGGCACTTAACCACAAGAAGCTTCATCCCATGAGTTAGTAACCACCTCCGCCCCGCAATAACGTTGAGGAGGTGCGGATGGAAATTCTCTTGAAAGCGCATGCAACACCGGGTGAAATCAGTATCAATCTCGGCCAATCTAGTCCTGAGGGGTTCCATAAGTTTATCTTGATATTCCTCTAACCGTTTCAAGAGATCCTCATACATCTCCAGCTTCGCACGGAGGTCTGTGGAAGAAACCTCCAGCTCATGCACCTAAGAAATACATGTATATATGTGTGAAGAGAGGAAGACACAAAATTATGAAGAAAATAGTTAAGGATGGAAAACTATACCTGATCAACAAGACTTTGATTCTGGGACTTCAAGGAGGAAGAAGATTCCCCTAATTCAGAAAGCTTATGATCTTTGTCAACAATAGCAGACTCAAGGTCCGTCACTTTCAGCTTTAAAGAATCACATTCTTGCTCAAGAAGAGTGTTGCGGTCCTTAGCAGAAGCAACTTCCCCTCGAAGAGAGTTCTCGGTGGCCTCGAGACCAGATACCTGAGCACGGAGTTGGGTCACTTTCGCGGACTCCTCCCTTGCCCTAAGAAGTTGAGACTTCAAATCTTAATCTCTTGTCTCTCGCCTCCAACAATAGTGCTTTTCTTAAGCAAGGGTTCTCCATTTCCTCTTCTCAAGATGTTGTACTCGCACGCATCCTCACTTCAGAGGGGGGCTCAAACGCATGGTTGCGTGCGGTTGACACATTAAACTCAGTAAATAGTTGTCTCTGCTTTCATTCCCTCTGCGGACAGTCTTGATGAAGGAGGAGGAGGATTCCAGTGAAGTGATCAATCATATTGGCACACAAATGCCCGTCATTCATCTCAAAACCCTTGGTCACCGTCCACTCAGAAACATAAATTTCCTCTGAACCGGCACCTACACTCTCCTCCGCACGGATGCTCCCGGCATCAAAACCACTACTCGATCTCCCTGTAAAAAGACTAAGAGTACGATCCGTTTTCTCAGATGAGCTTGAAGAACCAAAAACGGACGGATGCGGAGCACTCTTATCTTTGCTAATGTCAGCAGGAATAGCCACCGTGGTAGCAATAGTAATAGCCTCAGTCATAATTGGAGCAGTAGACCTGACAAGAGAATCAACTTCAGGACCCGCAGAATTAGCGCCTGAGTGATGTGATGAATCATAGAGGACTACGAACCTTACAGAAGGACCTATGGTTCGTAAGGAGGGGCCAGTCGCGGAGTCAGTACGATCTCCACCCTCCTCCAAAGGCGAAGCTGTCACGGAAGAAGTAATAAAGGGAAAGGTAGGAAGAGCTGGAACACCCTGCTCTACCGTTAAGCGAGAATCCTGAAGCAACATGTTTAAAGTACTAAGAGACTTACCTCCGGTAATGGAACCACCAGCAGTCCCATAATCGATCCTTAGTCTTTTGGGTAGATGGGGAGCAACAGGCAGTCCTTCACTGTCATAGATTACCCTCTTCTTCTTCGAACGCTGGGGCTTCGGAACGGTAGCTTCAGCAGATGCGGCAACGGGCACAGATGGCTCAGCAATTTCCTGGCCAATGGCGGAATCAAACCCTTGATCTCCACCATCACCCACACTTGTATCTCCAACAAATTCCCTCTCCACACTAGCCGACAACTCTCCGGAGGAACGAACCACGAAGGTTAGAAGCAGAGTCACGGTGCGGTGTTTTGCCACAATAACAATAGGTCTCTCATCTTTAGCTCTGGGTCTCTCAACAATCCTTACCTTACGGGGATCAGCAGTGCGAATGAAAGCATTCAAATCCATCACTACAAAAAAAAACAACAGGAAAAAAGATAAGAAAAAAGAAAAAACCACCCCCCCACCACCACCCCACCCCCCCCCCCAAACCCCCCCCACACACCCAACCCCCCCACACCACACCCCACCCACAACCCCCCCCCCCCCCCCCCCCCCACCCCCCAACCCCTACCCCCCCCACCCCCCAGGGAAAATGCAAAGCATAATCAAGGTGCATCGAAAAGAAGAACCCACCCTCATGTCCTCATACTCAAGCGGGTAGAACTATCTTTATTCAGAAGGTAATTACGGCTTATGCCAACCCAACAAAGAAATTCCTCCGGGAACCTACAGGATAGGAGAGGCGTCGAGCATAAGGGCATTAACATGCTCCACATTATATTCAGAAGGGGCAGGAGCTCGATCCTTTGCAATATTGGAACCCGAAAACCAATTAAACCGAGCATTGGCAGGAACCACAAACTCATCAACCCAGAAAAAATGATCATTCCAATTCTTCACGGAATCTAAATTCTTAGAATAGCAGGCACGGACATTGGGACGCTTAGTGAACCCAAACCATCCGTTTTTGTAATTATGTGTATAAAAATAACGAACATACTGACATCAGGTTCATATTCAAACACTGCACAAGATTTCATAATGGGAGGAAACCTTGGCAGATCAAACCACGGTTAATTGGGTAAAGGGAATGCGGTAAATGGGCTGAGAACAGACACAAAGGAAGGTGAAAAAAATGGAATGCGATAGTTGGATAAGCAAAGAATCGGGTTGTACATTCCAACTTTACCGGTCGGTCTTTCATGCATAGTAGCATCAGAGCTTGGCAATTGAGGATGGACTTCCTCGGGAACAAAATATTTAGAACAAATAGCATCAAGGTGTTCTTGTGTAAGAACACATTTGATAGATGTAATACTACCCATAATAAAGGAGAAGCAAAGAGATTACCTAATTAAGAGAAAAGTCTAGAACAAGAGGGAACTATAGTCAACTAGAAAAAAAAACCTTGAAAATTTATCAGCAATGGCGGAAGAGTGAAATAAGCAAGTTTTGTCTGTAATTTTGTTTGCAGGATATCATTATTTATGCACAACTGATTATGTAAATCATACATATGTTAAAAACAGACATGATTAGAGCGGTTGGTTTAGTCCTTAAGAAACATTTTGCTTGACAGTTATGATAAAAAAACTACATTTTTTAATATGTACAAAGTACGTGCTCCGGCTATACTTTTTAGATTAGTTGAATGAAAACTGTTAAATAACTTGAAAAAGTAGTACATGAAATCGGCTTCAATTTATGAATTAGTTAAATGGAAGGTGTTAATTAACATGAAGAAAAGAAAGGGTTAATGCAAAGTTTAAGATCATGAAATCTGTTTAATTATTATGAAATGGAAAATGATGACGTATAGTATGAGCACCAAGCTTACTGGGCTTAGTTCATAATATACGTATATGGGCCCAGGCCCAATACAGCAAATAGCTGGACTGCTAGGCCTGACAAGGGTCATGCTCCGGATATTTCAAAGACGCACGCGAGTATCTACTCAGCCGCACCCGTGCGCCTCCGCGGACAAATACTGATCGCGGAAGAATACTCGCGTCCGCAAACATGATTATACGTGGACCCTTGCCCGACAAGGGACCCACTCCGACCACTACTAAAGTAACCGAAATACTAGGAAACCCTAGTACTAGACACCTATAAATAGGAGTCATAGTACATCCCAAAAGGTACACAATTATTCTTATTCTATCTGACACATACTCCGACAATGAATACTTACTCTCACGCCGGAGTCTAATCGTGGGGTCCGTCCTCACGGTAAGGCTAACGGTTTACTTTTAATTGTGCAGAAAATCATCACTTCTCTTGCTCTAGTACAAGATCCGGTATCCAAGTCGCTTGAAGGCCCGACCCGATAAGAGACTTGACACGCTACCAAGCCCAGCACGAATTTTGTACTAACAATTAGAATCGTAAAAGCAACTTGTGTATTCAAAACCATATTTGAGACACGGTTTTAATGGTTGAAACTACGTGTTTGAAGTTGTATATAATTGGAAATACATTCTAAGCATCATAAACAAAGCAACAAACACTGCAATGGTTAATAATACGATGGTTAAAATTGAAACAACATCTTTTTTTTTAAAGAAGAACATCTAGAGTGGATTTGCTAATATAGATTTAGTAATGAGAATATATATGTATCACAATTTAACCATTATTGAGGCTGTAATAAAAGATATAACTGAATGTCGTGTGTGGTGCTAGTGGTGGGTGGTGCTGGTGGTGTGTAGTGGAGGTGGTGGGTGGTAATGAGCACATATATGAAACAACGGGCTGAAGTTCTAATAAAAGATAAAACTGGATGTCATGTGATTTTAACGATATTTAAAGAAAGACCGTCTTCTGAAGTACAAAAACTTTAATGAAGTCGATGACAACCAAGAACTCTACTGCCAACATCAATAAAGCTATGAAAGAAGGATTGACACGCAAGCAGACACTTCCTACTTTTACGGATTAAATCAAAATTAGCCCAAATAAATACATATATCTTATCTTCAGTTTAAATAAGTAGATAGTTTACTACTTGTCTAAGAAAAATGTCGAGAGTTGTTATAGCTTTATGGGTTTTTTTTATTCCGGACCAAGTAGACTTCTTGAGAATTTTCATATTTAAGTGGCATTTTCAAGTACAATAGTGAACTGTAGCTTGTTTTTAGAAAGTACACTGATCGTAAACAAAGTCTTCGCGCCATTGGCTCAAAGAGTTTGCTTACGATGGTGATAAGACTTTGTTTAATGTCGATGTACTCTATATTGTTGGTCTACTCTCTATCATTGAGGCAATAGGAGCATGCACATACAGTTTTCAATAAATTGGAGCTCAATTCATGTCCGCCTTATGCCAAAGAGAAAAGCTATTAACATGAAAAAGAACGGCATCAGGTTTTAGTGAGACCGTTAATATCGCAAAAAAAGTAAAATCAGAAATACTTACATACCAAAAAATAAAGGTCGAAGTTTAGACCATTTACAATAGCTCTACACATAGAGGGGATCGTAAAAGAAGCTAGATATGGAAAGCTGAATGAAATCCATGACAACCAAGAACTCCCCCGCCAACATCAACAAAATTCTTCACATCATTGTGGAAGAATAATTGCCGCACGAATAAACATCCCATGCAATATGGATTATATCCAAGTTAGCCCAAAAAATACATATATCTCATCTTCAGTTTGAATAGGTAGATAATTTAATGCTTAGCTGCATGTTGTCTAAAGTTGTTTGAGGTAACGTCCCAACAATGAACTCGAGTTTGATTCGTGGCAGAGAACCAACAGTGAAGAATCTCTTCAGTGCATCATGAACTAACTCTTTACCAGCCAATTCATTGTCATATGTTTCATGAACTTAACAAAGCATTTTTCATCCTACACCTTTTTTATTAATTACATAATCAAAACAAAATTAATACTCATATTCACATCAAATAAAATACCCTTTAGATATATTCTTAAACAACAACAAACTTGAAAATTCATAACAATCAAATAAAACACAACTTATAGCACTTATGAAACATGACCGCAACTTATAACACTTATGATCACATCTCATAGCGGTTATAACAACAGCTCTCTGCAGTTATGATCACAACCTCCTTACGACGACAGCCACACCAATTATAACTCATGTGATAATTGCTCACCCACAACTCCCTAAGATTAACCATGTCAGAATTAAACAAATTCCCTTTTATTAAGACCACATTTTTAACACGGCGCACGCCACAACTTAATTATTTTCACATACCTTATTAAAAAAGGATTCAAAATTTTAAAGTCGTATAGTGGACTCATAATAAAATAGTACCTGATGAGGTGTCATTTTATACACTTTTTCGGGGTCATTTAACCCATTAAATCGTGCATTTATGCCCAAAATAGGTACTTAATCGTTTCTTTTCAGGTATTTAGCATTTGGAAGGCATTTGGAGGAAATACACGTGACTTGAGCTCATTTGGAGAAGAAACGGACAAGACTACTGACCTACACCAAAATCTCTTGAAGATTATGCTTACAGAGCGTGGAGACGGTGTCGCAAGCATAAAGCGACGCCGTCATGATTTACGAAGCGACGGCGTCAGTATATTGGTGATGCCGTCAGAACATGGACGACCTAAAGGAACTCTAGAAGATTCGGTGTCACGAGATTAGGAATACCATTTAACACGCGCGTGAAGTACCAGATATTGTTTTGAGCATAACCCCTTCGTACGAACTCGAATTTCGACGATTCAACTGCCCACGCGTTCAGAACGAGAAAATCTACAACAACGCTAAAAATGTCATAGTGACGGCGTCACATGTTATTGGTGACACCATCGTGACGATCTGACCTAGTTTTTGCCTATAAATACAACTTATAACTTCATTTTTTGTAAGCTTGAAACCTTAAAACCGATTTTGGCGACTTTGGAGGCTGTTTTCCCTTGTTTTTCATGGTGTAATTCCATCCCATAATATCATATGATTCCGGGTTTGTCTTATTAATTCTCATAACATGATGAACTCTAATTGCATGATTCTTATGTCATATGGTTTGATTTATGCTATGTTAGGCTAAATTTCTTTTGTGTTTGCTTGGATGTAATAACCCCTAGATATGTGTGTATGTTTATAATGATGAATCATGGTATGATTATTAATATTATGCATGTTTGATCGAAGACCCATATGTTTACATACAAGAATCATTAAATTAATTGATAATAAACTTTGTATTACTGATTAGGCAATCTTAACATGGAATTGGTTTATTCTTGGTCATTTAGCAACATAAAGGCCTTATAACTTGACTTAGCAACCTAAGCTTGGATAAGTTAATTAGCGATTTGTATGTAAGTGTGTGTTAGTTAGTCAAAAGAGCAACCTCTAGGCTTGCTAGTGATCCTTGGCAACCTAAGATGACATAGGTCGAATTTGTGTATGATATTGGTAGTCCTAATGTTTTATGCTTATGTTTATGTCTGATTGAGCAACCTCATAGACATTGGCCATAGGTATAGAAGGGCGAGGGGATGTGAATGCTTAACCAAGCCATTTAAAATTCATCATAGAACCGGTCAATTAATTATTCTTAAAAATTAAACACACATATTTAGGGGGCGTGAATTCTAAGTGAACACATTTTGCTTCTCTTGAGTTTTCTTTAATTCGTTCTTGTTTTATTAGTTGTTTTATCTTTATTCAAGTAGTTTAAGTTAGTCAAAACCCCCCTCTCTCAATTATCAGATTTTATTGCTTTCATAAAATACAAAAACACAAAAATAATCCTCCCTCAATCCTTAGACCTATTCGACATACTCTTCGAGCCTACCTAACTATTCCCCTAGAGAATGATCAATCCCCCGGATTTACCTATACTACACTACAATGGTTAGGTTCACTGCCTAGGAGGATTGTAAAACTTTTGTGGTTTTGCAAAAATCCGCATCAAGTTTTTGGCGCCGCTGCCGGAGAATAGTCTAGGTTTCGTAGTCTATTTAGCTTAGGTCTACTCACTAGATTCCTATCAAGTGAGGTTTTTGTTTTTCTTTTTAGTTAGCTTTCTTTTAATCTATCTCTTCTTTGTTACCTTTGTTCGTAAAAACCTCTCTAGTTTAATCTCTCATCATGACCCGTAGTACCATCAAAAACCCAATTAAACCACTCGAGGAACCCGAAAGAGAAATGCATAAGAAAAGGAGAGTTGCTCGCCTTCAGCAGCGAAATGAATCCTTATATGTTGTAGGACACAATATCTTCGATGAGGGACCCTTATTTTTCCCAAATCAAATCCTTCGGCCAAGAGCCTTCGAGAGCATTCCTCCCCTAACGCATCTAGTTTTCTAAACCCAATCATTCTTCTTGAGGAGCCAACAAATAAGGTTTTAAATGCACAAGATATCTTGTTGATCCAAGACACTTGCTCATTTCAGGGCTTATGCACTGAAAATCTCATCCATCATATAAAACACTTCTTGAGCATAGTGGATCACATTCAAGTTGATGGAGCCACCAGGGATGCTTCTAGACTACGTTTCTTCCATTTCACATTGAAAGGTAAAGCTAAGGAATGGCTTGACAAGATGCCTCCTGGGACGATCACTAGTTGGGAGCAGATTGTCTCGAAGTTCTTAGGTAAATTCTTTCCACAAGAACGTACTGCACGCATCCGAGACAAGATCCTTTGGTTCTGTCAATCTGACAACGAATCCCTCAAGGACGCCTGGAAACGCTTCTAGGATCTGCTCCATCAAGCCCCTAATCATGAGATTAAAAAGTGGCTCTTAGTTCAACTATTCTACGATAATATGATCCCTAAGGATAAAGAGAAATTAAATCAGTTCACCCAATTCCGTGTTTAGCTCCCTCAATGAAGACGACAGGTGGGATCGTATAGAAGAGCTCATTCAATATCAAGATGATTCATGGGATGAGCCATTCGTCTCTGAACCTACCTCTAATGATCGCCTCAACAGGGCCCATTAGCAGCTTTCTTTCCTCACATCATCTATTCTAGGAAAAACCTTAAAAATCCCCTTCCTCATATGTGACATTTGTGGCGGAGCACACGAGGCTTATGAATGTGACCAGGTCGAATCACGTGAGCAAGCATGTTTATATGGCGGTGACATTTACGATGACCATTCTCTCTTAAAGTTCTATCAAAACAATGATATCCTTCCATGGGTAAATTTGATAAGAAAAAGGGAAGAAGAAGAAGAAGGCCCTGACTGGGCTGTTAGAAGTAAATTCGAGGATGAAATAGCTAATTTTATGATGGAGAAGAAATATCATTTAAAAGGGCTTGGGGAAATTTTGCATCAACAACGAAATGACATGCACGAGAAATTCTCCCAAATCCTCTCCACCCCCGATGACGAAACAACTAACAAGGAACCCACCCTCGCAATTACAACTAGATCTGGAACCACCACTCGCGACCCTCCATACCCCAACCAACCAAACTCTGCGCCCATAGTGACCAATGAAACACCTGCTGAAGTAGAGGTACCTACTGTGAAGGAAAACCCAAACACTTCGAACCCAGAAACTCCTTTGTCATCCACCCCCACCATCCTTCTAAATCATCCAACGTTCCTTTTCCATCTCGACTAAGGAAACAAAAGAAGGATGATGAGTGAGAGAAGTTCTTATCGATCTTTAAGCATATAAATATCAATCTTTCATTCTTGGAAGCTTTGAATCAAATGCCAAAAGGAGCTAAGGTTCTCAAAGATCTACTTTCTAACAAAGCAAAATTAGAGAATGTTGCCTCCTCTATTACCCTTAGTGAAGAATGCTCGGCCGCTATCCAAAAGAACTTACCCTAAAAGAAAGGAGATCCTGGAAGTTTCACATTACCATGTCATATAGGAACTATGCCAGTAAAGAATGCCTTGGCAGACTTAGAAGCAAGCATTAATCTCATGCCACACTCCCTTTTCTTGAAATTAGGCACTTCAGAACTGAAACCTACCAAGATGAGTATTCAGCTTGCTGATAGGTCAATTAAGTATCCAATAGGTGTATGTGAAAACCTATTAGTTAAGATTAAGAAGTTCATATTACCAATCGATTTCTTCATCCTAGAAATGGACAAGGATGCATCGGTCCCAATCATATTGGGACGTCCATTCCTTGTCACGGCCCGCGTAGTCACCGATGTACATGATGGGAAGTTAAGCTTGAGGGTTGGTGAAGAAAGGTTCACCTTTAACATAGGAAAATCTATGAAATTCACCTCATCTTAAGACGATTGTCGATACTTCACCGATCACACTGACGAGATGGTGCAAGAACAAATAGATGACACATTAGACCCTGATCGCTATTGGATCGACAACGAAGAGGAGGACGAGGCTGAAGAGGTGCAAGCCATCTCTTTCTACCTAAGAAAGGAACCAATCAAGCCTTTAGAATGGAAAATTCTAGAAAATAGGTTGAAACCCTTAGTAGACAAGCCACCAAAAGTGGAGTTAAAAGCACTACCCGATCATTTGGAATACGTAGGGCTGAGCAAAACCGACCGAAACCGATTTAGCCCGACCAAACCGAATTAACCGACTAAACCGAATTAACCGACCAAACCGATCCCGATACCGAGTCAATCGGATCGGTTATCGGATGGAAAAAGTGGTCAATTTCGGTATCGGGTCGGTCGGTACACAAAACCGAATTAAACCCGACATAGCCCGACATACCGACTAAGTATTGATAATACATTACTTTTTCCAGCCGTCATATGTTAAACACAAAACAGGGGAAATTTCACTGTGAAACACACACACGCCAAACACAAAACAGTGAAACCTTCGATCAATCATCAATGGATCAACAAAACCCTCAACAAAACACCCCATATGAATCAATCTCATCTTCAATTGACCTACTTTATGATTCCTTCTCATCTCACAAAACTTTACATTGAAGAAAAAGTTTTTTACTTAATTTTTTTTTTATAATTCGAATTTTAATTATGCTTTAGGGCTGTGAAATTAGGGATTTAGGGCTGTGAAAATTTACTTAATTTTCTTTGTTAATTTGTGTAGGATGAGACCATAGACGTGGAGACTATTGGCAATGAAGATAAGAAACGCAAAAGAAAAGCCCCAACAAGGAAACCGAAATCCGAATGTTGGAAATACTTTGATCAAAAGTTTGAAAAAGATGAAGATGGGGTAATTACTAAGATGGCATACTGCAAATGGTGTCCAGCGGTTTTCAAAGCCGACTCCCATAGACATGGTACGCGACACTTGAACAATCATTACCCTAATTGTGATGCTAACCCCGATGTTGAGAAAATTAAGAAACAAAAAAAACTAGCATTTAAGAAAAAGATTAGTGAGAATGATGAGGGTGGCACTAATAGTGGGACTTTAGAAACGTGGAAGTATGATGAAAAAGTGATTAAAGAGTCGTTGATTAAGTTAATTGTTCTTGCCGAGCTTCCTTTTAAGTTTGTAGAACACCCGGCGTTCATTAAGTTCTCCTCGGACATGCAACCTAGATTTAATATGCCCTCCCGTTTTAAGATTGCTAGGGATATTTCTAAGTTTTATCTAGAAGAGAGGAAGAGCCTATTCAATTTCTTAAGCAAGGATTCCACCACGGTCCATTTAACCACCGATACGTGGACTTCTAGTTGTAAAAGAATGAACTTTATGGTTTTAACCGCACACTTTATAGATGATGATTGGGTAATGCACAAAAGAATAATCAATTTTAGACCAATTCATAGTCATAGAGGGGTGGATATTGGTAGGGCACTTTTGGAATGTATAACCGGATGGGGTATAAAGAATGTTATGACCGTGACGGTTGATAACATTGCTTCAAATGACAAAGCTCTCGAATACTTGGTAGAGAATTTACCAACTAAGTATGATAATGGTAAACATTTTCACATAAGATGTATGGCTCATATTTTAAACCTAATTGTCAAAGATGGTTTAAAAACGTACAAAAAGGAAGTAGATACCATAGCCTTGGCCGTGAAATACATAAAACATTCGAGCCAAAGAGTTACTAACTTTAAAGAAAGTGTTGAAAATGCTACCGATTCAAAGAAGTTTTTGATTTCCGAATGCCCTACACGATGGAATTCAACACATGATATGTTGAAAACCGCCATTGAGTTAAAAGATGCTTTTTTTGATTATGATTTTAATAACTCTTGTTTTGCTCGAGACCTTGAGGAAACACCTAAGCGGGCTGATTTTGAGAAGTGTAGAAAGGTAGTTTAATTTTTGGAGAAATTTAAGGGAACAACCGAACTTGTGTCAAACGTATCAAGTCCCATTGCTCATTTGTGGTTTGGAGAGGTACTTGATATTGATAAGCATCTTCGTGAGTGGCAAGCAAATGCTCATTTTAAGGACATGATTGTAGACATGAGAAAAAAGTATGACAAATATTGGGGTGATTACAAAAAAATCAACCATTACATGTACTTTGCCGTTATTTTAGATCCCACGATGAAGTCGGAAATAATTGGCTATGGGTTTAAGCATTTGATAGAAAATGGTTGTATGCCAATGGAGCAAGATGAGGAAGATAGTCAAGGAGATGACAAACTCCCGGTGGTTATCTCCGAATACGCCTTCCTTCAAGGAGATGACAAACTCCCGGTGGTTATCTCCTCTTCCCTATCCGCTCTACAAAAAGGTAAACTCTTAAAGGTCTTAAGATCCCACAAAAAAGCCATCGCATGGGGAATCTTAGATATTAAATGGATAGATCCTTCTTTTTGTACTCACAAAATACTTATAGAAGAAGTATATAAACCTTGTGTATAACCACAAAGAAGATTGAATCCAAACTTGAAGGAGGTTGTGAAGAAAGAAGTTATTAAACTTCTGGATTCTAGAATAATTTACCCTATATCTGATAGTCCATGGGTGAGTCTGATACAAGTGGTACCAAAGAAGGGTAGTATGACAGTAATTAGGAACGAAAAGAATGAGCTCATCCCTCAACGCACTGTCACAGGATGGAGAGTGTGCATTGATTATAGGAAACTAAATGACGCGACAAGAAAATATCATTTTCCTCTTCCATTCATTGATCAAATGCTCGAATGACTCGCCGGTCATGACTGTTATTGCTTTCTAGATGGATTTTCGGGTTACTTTTAAATTTCAATTGCTCTGGAAGACCAGGAAAAAACAACATTTACATGTCCATATGGCACATTTGCGTATCGTAGAATGTCATTTGGATTATGTAATGCGCCTGCAACCTTTCAAAGATGCATGACGGCTATTTTCCATGAACTAATCGAAGACAGTATGGAAGTTTTCATGGATGATTTTTCTGTTTTTGGAAGTTCCTTTGACCATTGTTTGTCAAACCTTGATAAAATGCTCACTCGTTGTGAGGAAACTAACCTAGTTCTTAACTGGGAAAAGTGTCATTTCATGGTCAAGGAAGGTATCGTTCTAGGGCATAAGATATCTCATGCTGGGATTGATGTAGATAGGGCAAAAATTGAAGCTATATCAAAACTTCCTCACCCTACTAATGTCAAGTCAATTCAAAGTTTCTTGGGTCATGCAGGGTTCTATCATCGTTTCATAAAGGATTTTTCAAAAATTACACGACCTATGACCCAACTATTGATGAAGGATGCCAAGTTTGACTTTTCTAATGAATGTGTTAAGGCCTTCGGGACCCTGAAGAAGGAGCTAACTAAAGCTCCAATTATGGTCAAGCCGGATTGGTCTTTACCCTTTGAGTTGATGTGTGGTGCCAACGATTATGCAATAGGTGCCGTATTAGGACAAAGGAGTGGAAAGTATTTTCAGCCAATTTACTATGCAAGCAAAACAATGACTGAGGCTCAAGAGAATTATACTACCACTGAGAATGAACTCCTAGCTGTTGTTTTTGCTTTTGATAAATTTAGGCAATATCTCGTTCTTTCTAAAACAATCATCTACACCGACCATTCTGCTCTTCGATATCTTTTTTCTAAACAAGATGCAAAGCCTCATCTCATTCGTTGGGTACTTCTCTTACAAGAATTCGATATCGAGATCCGAGACAAGAAAGGTGCAGAAAATCTAGCTGCTGATCACCTTTCCCGTCTTGAAAATCATGAAAGTGAAGAACTCAATGAGGCCGAAATTGATGATAGATTCCCGGATGAGTCTATTATGAAAATGGATTTTGGTTTAGAAGAACCATGGTTTGCTGATTTCGCAAACTATCTCGCGGTGAAAGAATTACCAAATTGTATGACCATCCAAGAAAAGAAGAAATTCTTTTCTGATTTAAAATATTACTTTTGGGATAATCCTCATCTCTTTAAGGTATGCGCAGATCAGATAATTCTTCGATGTATGTTTGGGCAAGAAGCTAAACAAATCCTTCATCACTGTCACCACGGGCCTGTTGGTGGTTATCATGGAGCCAACGAAACTGCTAGAAAAGTGTTTGAATGTGGTTTCTATTGGCCCACAGTTTACAAAGGTGCTTATGAATTTGTAAAGACATGTGATGCATGTCAACAAGCTGGAAACATTTCCACCCGTAACGAAATGCCCCAAAACTCTATACAAGTGTGTGAAGTTTTTGACGTTTGGGGTATTGACTTCATGGGCCCTTTTCCAACCTCTTACGGGAATAAGTACATTTTAGTAGCAATCGACTATGTCTCGAAATGGGCTGAAGCTCAAGCTCTACCCACTAATGACGCTAGAGTGGTTGTCAAATTCTTAAAAAGGCTTTTCTCTCGGTTCAGTATCCCTAAGGCTCTAATAAGTGATAGGGGAGGTCATTTATGCAATCACCAATTAGAAAAGGCGTTACAACGTTATGGGGTAACTCACAGGTTTTCAACTGCATACCATCCGCAAACGAGTAGTCAAGTAGAGAATACAATCCGTGCCCTCAAACGGATTTTAGAGAAAATGGTTAGAAGCAACCTAAAAATTGGTCGGAAAAACTAGATGATGCATTATGGGCATTTCGGACTGCTTTAAAAACGCCTATCGGTTCCATACCATTTAGGATGGTTTATGGTAAGGCATGTCATCTACCCGTTGAAATCAAACACAAAGCATTTTGGGCATTGAAACTGTGCAATATGGATCTTTCCGAAGCAGGTGTAGAGAGAAACAATCAACTTAATGAGTTGGAAGAGTTAAGGCTTCAAGCCTATGAGACTTCCAAGACGTATAAAGAGCATACCAAGAAGTGGCATGATAATCGTATAAAGGAGAAGAAAGAGTTCTAAACGGGCGATCGTGTATTTCTCTTTAACTCAAGATTGAAACTCTTTCCGGGAAAACTCAGGTCTAAATGGTCAGGTCCTTTTACGGTGAAACAAGCATATCCATATAGAACTATTAAATTATTTAACCGTGATGGAATAAGCTTTAAGGTGAATGGTCATAGGGTGAAACATTATCACGAGGAACCATTAAACCAAAATTGCAAGGAAAGCCTCGCCTTGGGTTAAAAGATATTTATCTGAAAGGGGTGAGTCTAGCTAAAAGACTTAATAATAAACATAAGCGCTTATTGGGAGGCAATCCAATCCTTTATTTTATTGCATCTTAGGTGTGTCTTGTGTGTTTGTTTCGAGTCATATGACTATATTGTTAAATCTCAAGTTTTATGCAGTATTTGGTACAGAAAATAACTTAGAAGCTTGCGTACAGGAAATTTTCCATCAAAAACAAAAAGTGAATTTTCACAGAGTGTGGAGACGGCGTCACAGATTATATGCGACGCCGTCAGCTCGACCTCTGTGACGACGTTAGGATATTCCTGACGGCGTCATGAGGCCAGCTACTAGAAAATTCAAATTTTTTAAGTATTTTTGAAAATATAACTTATGTAACATCTAAAATATGTAATACTTTTGTAAATTTGTAAAAACCTATGATTTTGACATTACTCTCATCCTATCTTTATTGCTTTCATAGAGTCTAAACTTAATTAATGAGGTTGTATTTATCATTCACCCGTGGATTTTACGCTTGGTGTAGTTGTCTTTGTCTTTGATTACAGGTTATATTTGATGAGAAGAAACTTGGAAGTTCTTAGGAAGTTTCATTGGATGATTCTTGGAGGACGATAAAACCAGTTTTCGCATGTTTCTTCTCCATTATTGAGCAACCAGGGGAGTACTAGTTTCTTTTCCTTGTTTTCTTTTCTCTTTGTTTTCACGGGTACTTCTATAGAACATTGGGGACAATGTTCAACTTAAGTGTAGGGGATAATAAGCCTTAGAAACTATTCTTTCATTTGCTATTTGCTTTGTCCTTAAATGATGGGTAATATATCGAAACATAGCATAAGAGGTAATTTTTACCCAAATTCAAATTTTTTTATGACACATACCAACGAAAACCGAGTATTAATAGTGTCTCATGGATAGGAATTTATATGACTAGCACAATAACCCTCAGAATTCCACCCCAAAAATGTGAGGTTCGCCCCTAGATCTTTAGAAATTCGGGTACCCATTATTGGTAACCCAAGATGATTTTATCTTTACCTGGTTCGTGTTAAGGTTGAGCTACATGCGTGCATGTCTACTCCGTCATTACGGCCATGTATGCATTGCCTTGTCGCCTTTCTGGAACGTCTGGTGTTAGTAAAATCATATGAGTGTACCGGTAGCATATTAAATTCTAGAACTTGTTTTTGTGATGCATCCCGAGACCGCATAGTAAGTATTAGGATTTGCTGGATAAGAGGCATTAGGATTAACCCATATTTTAAACCTGTAATTGTTATGATGGTCACACCGATCATATAACTATACCACACCCTTGCCATGCACTCACCTTTAGTGTAGGATACCCTAGTACAACCCTCCGAGCCTATCCTTTTTCACGGTTCTCGTAATTTTCTAGTTAATCCGGACTATTAATGAAGAGCATTGTCACCCTTAAACCAATCGTTACACCCAAAAAACCTTAGCCTACCTTATATGTACTCGCTTTTAGTACATTATTGTGTTTAACCCAAGTTAATTATTGAGTACACGGTTGCTAAGTCCTTATCCTTGTAAATACAGTTTTGGGACGATTGGGATTCATGGTAGTATTTATTTCGCAGAAGAATGGGGAAGAAAAGTTAAGTCAATACCCCCCATATGTTTGTCAAATGATCTCCATGTTATTTTGATCCACCTCAAATCGGGTCATTAGTTAGATTGTAAATATCGAGCATGTAAAAGCTCAAGTGTAGGGGTACGTGTTATAAACCCCATGTGATGTATTATATTATAAAGAAAAAAATACTATGTGCTAGAATGTCTGTATTCTGAAAAAAATTTGATTGTAGAGTTGTGTTAGTGTTTGCATCTATTCATCTGATTCTTGTTACTTAGCAACCAATATCCCAAAGTGTATTCGTATAAATAATTAGCTAACCCTTCCACTCCAAATTCACCCAAAGCCACCCAAATGTATCCCATCCATTTCTGTTTCCATTATATGTTATCTTACACCTACACCCCACAACCCTTTAAAAAGACCTCTTAGATAGTAATGAATAATACTTGCGCTAAAGGGGGAGTTTGATCCATTTACAAGCCTCTGGTATTTATATGCTATGACAGGTTAATGAGTGTTGATATTCTTTTCCCTATATGTTTAATTTATTATACACCACGATTGATAGAGTGAATCCATACATTATGTGAGGTGCTAGTATATATTTTCCGTGCTTTTAATTACAAGGTCTAAAAGGTTGTGTTGTAAAATACTTTTAAAGAGTAGGTAAAATGACCCCTCATATTGTTATTGTCTAGATAGAAAAGCCCATTTGCTTGAGGACAAGCAAATCCCAAGTGTAGGGGTATTTGATGAGGTGTCATTTTATATAGTTTTTTGTGGCCGTTTAACCCCCTAAATCACGTGTTTATGCCTAAAATAGGTACTTAATCGTTCTTTTTCAGGTATTTTGCATTTGAAAGGCATTTGGAAGAAATACACGTGACTTGGGCTCATTTGGAGAAGAAACAAACTAGACTACGAACCTACACCAACATTGCTCAAGAATTTCTCTTCAGAAGCTGGAGACGGCGTCACAAATTACACGACGATATCCAAGATGGCGTCACATGATCTCAAGACGGCGTCAGATTGTACGACCCAGCCCATTATCTAGAATATTCTTGTCATGACGGCGTCACGATTAAAACGCGATGCCGTCGCATCGATTTTCCTATATATACAAACCCGAAATTAGGGTTTTAAGTGTGTAACTTTAGAATAAAAAGAGGGTACGAATCCTAGTTTGTTTAGCAACTGTTAGGGACGATTTTAGGTCATCAAAATCCTATTGTACTTCCTTTAATTCATGTTCTAGTCAAGTAAGACTTATTTAATCTTTCAATATGTCTTGTTGTGTGATTCTTATCTGTTATTGCTTTATCTATAACATGCTTGGCTAAACCTTCTATTGTGTTTATTTATGATTGTATGAAACCTAGGATGTAGATCTTAGTGGTGTTGCTTCTTGTGATGAATATGTATGTTAGGTCTTAGAAAACCAACTTTTGTCTGTATCGCTGTTGATATGTCTAGGAAAACATGATTGTGTAGAAAGGATACCATCGGGTAACAGTCTTCATACTACCTTGCCCCTTTTATGGTTGATCCACTCTTAATATATTTTAAATGCATTTAATATACTCTTAGGGGCCTTGTAATAGTCTTCATACTACCTTACTTGTGCGTTGCCTTAACGGAATATTAAATAGACGACAGGTTCGTGTAATTCGTTCATGACTTAGGAAATAATTATATAGATCATCACAAGTGTAACAAAGCAAAAAACACTAGGAGAAGCAATCTAGGGAGTAATACATGATTAAATAAACACAATCTTTTATTATATTGTTATCATCAGTAGCTTAGTTTATTATTTAGTTTAATAGCTAAAACCAACCACCTCTCCAATATATGATTTTACATGCTTTCATAAAACATAAAAATACAAAAAGAATCTTATCTCAACCTTTAGAATTATGTTAGACCGTGATCAAGCCTTTCCAACCTATTCCCCTAGAGAACGATAACAACCCCCGAGTCTTTCCTATACTACTACTACAACGTTTAGGTACTCTGCCTAGGGAGTTGTAAAACTTCGTGTAGAAGTCTTACGACGACCGCATCAGCGTTTAATTGTGACAGAATTCTACGTGTCTAGGTTTAAGGAAGAAGTACCGCCTTAATCTTAAGAATGATATGTCGCCTCGAGATAAGAAATCTTTACACTAATCAAACAAACCAACGTTCTAATCGGATTAATGATGGCTAATACAGTTTTCTTATATTTGGCTCAACCTCTCTTTTATCTTCTGTTAATTTGCTTGCGTGTGTTTTAGTGTCTTGAATTAGTTTTAGTCACCACTAAACCCGTGCCAGCCTCTCAGGCTTAAAACCCCCTTATCCATTAGATTTAAGATTAACATAGGTTTAGCATAGGTTTAACATAGATTAAACTAACTTAGATTAGAAAAACCAAAGTATTAATAAATTGAAAGTGTTTCTCACTCTTAGTGATCGACACCCTACTTACCACAAACTACACCGACCGGGTACACTTCCTCTTCGAGTGTTGTTTTAGTAAAAGTTAGCAAAATATATTAAATCAGTTGTATAAAGTTTGATAAACTTAAAATAAACCACATAATGACAACACCATCAGCTTTTCACCTCAGCGGGTGTTTAAAGACCCTTGTGTTTTACTTAATTTGAGTTTTTTCTTGCATGGGATACTTTCTAGTTTGGAATTCTTTATGTAAAATCTTTTCAAGATTTTCTCAATATAAGCAATTTGACATAAACCAATTAACCGCCTTGATCTATCTCTGTAGATCTTGATTCCAAGAATATATGCATCTTCTCCTAGCTCTTTCATAGCGAAACACTTTCCAAGGTAGGCTTTTACACCTTGTAACATTGGAATGTGTTTTCCCATGATTAACATGTCATTAACATATAAGATTAGGAAAGTGACATTACTCCTACCAGCTTTCATATATACACATGGCACATACGATTTTGTGTGTACTCCCACTCTCTGGCGCGTATTTCATCATCAAATCATTTATTCCATTGTTAGTGGCTTGCTTAAGTCTAATGCGAATGGCTTTTGCTTACAAACTCGGTATGGATATTTTGGATTGCAAAACTTCAGGTTTGAACCATAGAGACCTCTTCAGAGAGCGCTCGCACATTTGAGGGCAAGCAATTTTGGACTCTCCATTTGCTAAATCTCATAGTCATAAAACGCAGCTATGGCTATAAGAATCTTAATAGCTTTAATGTCTGCAACAGGAGAGAAGGTTTCTTCATAATCAACCCCGTAGGTTTGAGTGACGCCCTTCGCTACTAGAAGAGCTTTATAAGTGTGTACACTGCCATCCATGTCAGTCTTCTTTTTGAAGAGCCATTTGCTGCCAACGGTTTTACCGTCAAGAAGTAGATCAACTAAGTCCCAGACTTCGTTATCTTTCATGGATTGCATATACACATTCATATCATCTAGCCATTTATCGGATTCAGGATCTAACAATGCAGCTTTGTTGTTACCAAGTTTATTAAGATCCCCCAGCTAATACTCCTCATCGTTAATGTATAAACACATTCAATCAGGAGCATGTCGTGTCCTTGTGGACCTACGAATGAGAATGATATCACTTTGAGGTTCATCAATTTCTTGATTACTCTCATCATGATGTACGCTAGTGTTTTCAGAAGGATGCGTATCTTGTTCTGAATTATTTCAAGATCTTCTAAACTTCCACTTCCTTCTTCAGTTATAAGATCATCCTCAAGGAATTCAACATTCCGAACAACAAATACTGTTGGGTTCAGTTCTTGAGCCCTTTAGTCTTTCAGTAGATTTAAACATAAAATCCCCTAAGCATTACTCAAGCTAAAGTCTTTTAGTTTGAGTTGCTGAAGTTTCTTTAGCGTCAACTCTTCAGGTCTGATGTGTATTTTTACAAGCTTTAAATTCATAATACTAAAAATACCGATTTTTACTAAAAACACAACACTCAAGAAGTATACCCGTTCGTGTAAAGTATAGCTTTAGGTAAGTCCAGGTCATTCAACAGGAATTGAAGTTTTCACAGTTTGTAATTATAGTGCTAAGGTTAATAAGATTGTCACGGATCAAATTAACCAAATCATGCATATATTAAATGTTGTAAAGAAAGTGATTAAAAGATGATTCAGAATCAAAATGATTTAAGGGGTATGTTTGTTTAGAATGAATCACTTAGATAATGATGTGTTCCGGTATGTATTTATAAAGTTTAGAAAATAGAGTATCACAAGTTATAAATCCTTACGGCCTTTAAATATAACTAGTGATTATATCGATTAATAACAAAAAATCCTTTTTGCCTTTATAAGTTATTATAATCAATATATTAGATGGATTGATAAAACACTTATATAAAGAAACCTTTTGGCCTATTTTCTTATATAAAATATGTTTTACCAATTCAATAAACACATATCCAAACACTACATATCAAAGATCACATATTGCCTAAACAAACATAAAAGGTACTTATTCATGCTCATATTGCATAATTACTCCATATAATAATGACAAATCATTAGTATTTCATCTAAATATAGATAAGGGAATGTACCAACCATTTATAATGGAATAGTGTATGAGAACAAAAGATCGAATAACCAAATATTCGACTAAACAACCAATACCAACATCAACCAATGATTCCAATAACAAGCATACACCCTATACTTGTACAACCAACCTGAATATATCACCAATCTCCTAGGAATTCAGCGACAACAACAATGGTAGACGAAAAAAGGGGTGTTTGGCAATGGGTTTTATGATGAACAATTGAAGAATTATGGTTGATTCGCCAAGTGTATATGTCTTACGCTGGCATGGAACTCAGCCGCTCGCGCTCTCGCTCTCGCGCGCCTGGGAATGAGGCGAGTGATTCTGGAAATTGTCGCGCGATGGAGAGTGATGGTGGTGATGGTGGTAGTCGATGGGGGTGATGGTGGTTTGAAGGGTGGTTTGGATCAAAGGTTTTTGAGGCCTTTATCACCAAAAACACTTCTTCTAAGTGTTGTAAATGAACTTAGGGTTTGTGTGTGAGAATGTGTGAAATGAGAGAGCTAAGGAGGGTATTTATAGGTTTTTTGGGGGCTAAAGTACGCCGCACAAACTTATTTGTGCGACGCACTTCGGGACTTAATGCACACTTTATTTAATTGCCTTTAATTTTTCAATTCTGGTGGAAAAGTGCGGCGGTTTTAGGGCAAGTGCGCCGCACTTTTGGTCTTTTCAGCAGATACCATTTTACAGTGTAGGTTTTGAATTACTCTTTACCGTGTGCCGCGTTAATATCAACTGAAACTGGGTTAGTTATATGACCGAGTTATGGCCAAAACAATGAACAAGTGTCAGGAGATAATGAACTTTAGTTATTTCTTCGTCTAAGCTTCAATCATTTGTGTTTTCTTCTGTTTTCTTCTGTTTTCTTACACGACACATATCATGAACATATAATAGCAAATATAGTAGATTAAGTATCAAAATTTCACGAGAAATGATAAAATAAATGCAAATAACGCCGTTGAAAACATGTATAATTTAGGCGTTATCAAATCCCTCCACACTTAGCTGTTGCTTGCCCTCAAGCAATTAAAGCCACGAGATACTAAGATAATTCTATCGTGATCGTGGAGAAAAAAATATCTTTTAGCATTAAACAAGTGTTTACCAAGTTTTATAAATTAGGGCATAGACATATTCAGTGCACCTCAAATAGAGAAAGTGTTTGTTTTTGAATTCACACGAGTCACATAGACAGGGTTTTATATTTGTGAAGTCACTCAGTTTCACAGACATAATCTAGGTTGCTACCATATGCTTGTAATAGACATATAAGCATGCCCGTTGCTGCAGTGTGAATTAGACAAAAATCTCAAAGAGGCAAAACGTGATAATGATGAGGGTGAATAGAAGATACTTGATTCCATATGCCAGAACTTTGCCTTTTACTTTGAACTTTTTTTTTTCTTTTCTCTTTTTTTCTTGGCAAGGGGACTTTTCAGTCAGTACTGTGATAACCAAGGGCTGCACAAAACTTCTTCATTCAAAGAGCTCATTTTTCTTGACTATTCAGGATAACACTTGGGATCCTCACACACAAAAAGCGAGTGTTGCAGATACATGATTATATAGGGATTTATTTCACCTCTTATCATATGACTTTGTCTATAAATTAACCTCACCGCGGTCTAGTAAATGATAATCAAGCACAAGTTCTGGAGTCTTAAAATTACGGCCCACTCATTATAACTTTATCCAATGTCTAATGTTCTAGAAAAGGCGACAAAGACCATACGTACACATCCGTAACAACAGAATAGACACATATGCCTGCATTCAACCCTAACTTAAACAAGCTAAAGGTAAAAATTGTCTTGGGTATCAAAGATGGGTATTCAAATTCCTTAAGTTCTAAATCCTTATAATTTAAGTGGGTTGATTTTGTGCTAGTTAAAATGTCAATCCGGTTGGATTTGCCTTACTAAGTGTATGCATTTTTTAAGTTTTTGGAAAAGCAATATATAAATTTTTAAATTTTCCAGAAAATATCATTTGAAAGATATGACCAGATTGCAAGGCAAACATGGAGGGACATGATTAATTTTTCCTATTTGCTACCCCTCCACACTTAAGTTGAACATTGCCGTAATAGTGCGGAAATAATAAATAGAAAAAATAGGAAAATTAAGGTATACTGGTACTTCCTGGAGTTCTTTAAGTTTTCTTGGTTGAATTATGAAGGATATGGCGCGAAATGGAAGCCAAGCATGTGTATTCTACCACACGTAATATAATAATTCAATTATATAAGTGTTCATGTGTAAAATGCCAACCACCAATCTAAGGGCTTCCCACTGTTTTATTAATTGCAAAAAGACACACCTACAGTATAATATTAATACAAAAGCGTAATTTGCTGTAAGCATCATGGTTACATTTAGCGCATGCAAACAAGCATTTAACCCTTGGTGTCCGAGTGACGAGTTATAGTCTCGTGAGGGTTTCTAGCGACACACCCACTAAAGTTTGAAAACATTATAATTTATAGATAAATTATTTTGGATGCAGAAATTGCAGTCCAAGAATAAACGACCCTTTGCACATCAAACTGCAATTTGTTTTTTGGGTTTTTTTGTTATATATTTATATATATCTATATACCCAGAAGCTCGCTATAATATATATATATATAATTAAGATATTATATTTATATATATATATATTGGTTGGGTTCTAGGAAAACCTCTTTTGTAGAAAACATAAAAAAACTCAGAAACCAAACAGAACGCCATAAAAAAACCAAATGATGCCCTAATTTTTTCACACAAAAAAAATTGTTTTTTCAGGAAATATGGCCTTGATAAATATATGTAAAAAAGCTCTAAAACCAAAAGAAGCCCTAATTTTTTCAGGCTATATAAAAGATTTTTTAGGGCAACTGATTAGTTTTTAGAGGCATCTGTCATTGGTTTTTTTGGGTTTTACAGAGAGTATTCGAGGCCATCTTTGCCTCGAAAAAACAATTGTTGCCTGAAATAAATTAGGGCATCTGTTTGGTTTTTTAAGGCATTTTGTTTGAGTTTTTTCGGGTTTTCTGGGTTTTCCATCGAAATTAGGTTTTCTCATGATCCCATCCCTATAATATATATATATATATATATATATTATATATATATATATTGATTATATATATATATATATATTTATATTATATATATATTATTATATATATATTAGTATTTTATTATAGCGGTTTATTATTAGTTTACTATTACTATACTATTCTTTTTGTTTTGTCAAAATTGATTCAAGATACCTTGACAATACGGTTCAAGTAGGAATGATCCGCATTTAAACGTTCAGGGTATGGAGTCTTTGTATGTACTCACAGAATGGATATTCATTTTTTTAACCACTTTATTGTCCCTTTTTGATGTTTTAATAGGGCGGTCTTTTTTGATTTTATTGTTAACGATGATAGAAGGTGGTGGATCTTTTTGAATTTTCGGATGATCATCAGACTTTCCACTCCTGGTTAATACGGACATTCTCTTGGTAGATATGAGAGAGAGGAGAGAGAGTGAGGGGGAGGTTGTGGTTCAGTCCAATTGGTTTGTTTTGAAGAGATGTTTTGAGACTTCTCCTACTCATCTATTTTCCTTTTCAGGTTTTTCAAGATAGTTTGGAAATTCTTTTCATTTTGCTTCATCTTTAAAATCATATCGTTAATATTGTTTTTGACAAACATATTTGAAACTCTTTGACCATCCAAGAATTTAGTGATTGATTTTTTATAGATCTGTTTTAGATTGAAGTTCTTGGTTGACGGTTTTAGACTCTTTGTTAGGTAAAACACCGGTGGTTTTACCATCGTCTCTGGCAAAAAGTTTACAATGAACAATTTTCATGCTACGGATATATCTTTTGAAATCTTCGAGAACATTTTTCACATCATTTGTTTATCTCAATCCTTGATCGATTCCTTAGGTTGTCTAAGGTTAAATTACCTTGGATAAATCCAAATATGTTGTAGAAACTTTGTATGTATACTAAAGTGTCATGCTGGTGCGGGGGGTGGGGGGGCGGGGGAATCTACACCTTACTACTAGAAGTATTATGAATATAAAACAGTAATCGTGAATGAACAAAAAATTCGCCTCTCACTCTTCTCGCTCCACTATTATTAGATCAGAAATCATACGGGTACTTTCACCGTACTCTGGTTACAACTTGAAGCTTTTCTTATAAATCGACTTGACAACTATGAAGACTCGTATACTTCTAAACTTATATAACTTCTATCTCAACTAATGCCCTAGAGCCTCCTTTTATAGACTAAGGAGTCCTAGTCGGCTTACAATGATTCCTTTGATTTCATATTTTTTCTCTAAACATAAACGTATCTTGTAACAAATATTTATACATTTCTTATACAAATATCTCAATACTTTCTTCACAGTATTCTTTGTTCTCCAAACAATCTTTATCTCTTTAAACCATCTTTATCCTCTTGACAATAGTAAGTCTTCAAACAGTTGTAATCAACAGCATAAACTTTTTATACTAGCAACACTGATAAACTTTAGCAGTAGTAACATTAGTACTAGCAGTACTAATATACTCACAGTAGTAACATGTACTAGCAGTCTTAACATTACTACTAGCATCACTAACTACTTAGCTTATATTTCAGTCTTTAACTCTGAGTAGTGTTAACTTTAACTAACAACAGTAACTTTATGCCATCAGTACTAAATTACACTAACATTAGTAACTAGCAGTGATAACTTTATACTACCAGTACTAACTACTTAGCATAATTTCCATTATGTTCCTGAGTAGTAGTAACTCTAAGAATCTTAGAAGTCTTTTAAGTCCCAACATCTCCCTAAACTTGATGTTCATCTTCTGAATCTTCAAGTTTCTTTGTTAAAAGTCTTCATCACTTTCAGGAAGATGCATTCAAACTTTTTATTGACCATTTTGCTGCTTTACCATAAGCTTGAGTAGTTGGTAGCACATCTCATTCCAATAATCAGTTTAAAGTTTCTTGTTAAGCATATTTGTAATTGTGATTGGTGTGAGGGGATATCTCTTTTCAACTAACATAAAGATGTGGACATTTTCAAACCTTACAAAGTGCACTCCACATGAATCAAACAACTTCCAAACAGTCACTTTGTATCCTTGTAAATTTCTCCATACATCACTCTTTATGTTTGGTTCAAACATGACCTTTAAGTCACCCCACAACACTCTTTCATGTTCATCTTCAGGCCTTGTATCACCATGCTTTGTCTTGACTAATTTCCAAAGAGTCTGCAAATCTTCTCTATCAATGCCTTGAAGCATCCTAATCATTAAAGTATATCTCTTGGAACTTCCATCTGCTTCTTATGATAGATAGAGATAATGTACCATTATTCCTTCTTTAAGAAGCTTGTATTCAACAATCACTGGTGGTTTGGTAGCAAGTGGTATAGTATCAATTGCTATATCGTCATCTTTTACTATCACCAAATTCTTTTTCAGCTCAGCTTCATTAACTTCTTCAACTTCTTCATGCTCATCTGTCTCTTTGTCATCCTCCATTCTTTGTTTCTTTGAAGATTCTTGTTGTTGCTCTTTCCCTGCTCTTTTCCTTCAAAGCATCTTCTTTTTGTTGCCTTTAGCTTTCTCCTTACTGCTTTATGCTTTCTTTGACTTATTAGATTTTAGTTCATCCTCTGTTCCTTTAGGACTTTCTTCTGTTTCCTTTTTTCTTTTAACTTCCTTAGAATCCATAGGAATAAAAGTATTTACTCTCCTTATTTCATTATCAAATAGCTTCTGGATCTCTTCATAGCTCTTGCTCTTCAATTGATTATGCTTATATCCACCCATGTTTTTAAGATAGGTAGACATTTGATTCCTCTTTTGAGCTTTAGTTGGTGGCTTTCTTCTTTTCTCTTCAGCTCTAAGCATTGCAAAGTGTTTCTTTCTTTTGTTCATAAGCTCTACAAACAGTCTTGATCTTTCTTCAATAGTTATCTCTCCTTGTTCTTCTGTTTGTAGCCTCTGAGCTAACTCAAAATCTGCCTCTATCATAGCTTGTGTATTATCCCATGACTCAATCAAAGCTATGTTGGCTTCTTCTTCCTGTTTCCTTGCAAGCCTTTCTTCTTCTATAAGTTCAGCCTCTAACTGAGCTTGAAGATTTCTTGCCAAATCTTCATCAAGAGCAACTTGATCTTTTCTTTTTAGAGGAACTTCAGGCTCAATCATGATTGCTTTGCCTTTGTCTTTAATCATTGAAGGTTGTGATTCTTGTGGAGTTCTGAATTCACTTGGCTCCTGTACTACAACCCCTCTAGCCTTGGGTCTTGTAGTTGTTGTTGTTGTAGCAGCAGTAGTAACAACTTTAGGTTTAGCTGCTTTGATTTGAATAAGTGTCTGAGCCAAAGTTATTTCTTCAATAGTTATAGGAGCAGCACTATCTTCAACACTAGTATTTACCTCTCTTTCCTTTGCACTCTGCTCCTGTTTCTCACCAACTGGCATATCCACATTTACCTCATCACCATGAAGATCATTTGTATCAAACATGTCTGCATCATCTGACCTCCCTTGGGTATCATCAACTAAAGAAACATCAACATCCTTATCAATGTCTTCAATACTCCTCCCCTGTTTGGATGCATCTTCATGATCACCCAAACTATCTTTATCCTCAAAGGATTCAACTCTTCCAGACATTACAATTTCCTGTGGTCTATTTTTGTAACCCGTAGTTCATGATTTATTTTTCCTTTCAATTCTGGACCCTCTTCTTTAATCAGCAATCTCTTTGATTGAGCATCCTTTGCCTTCTTTAATCAAGAACAAGTGTTTGAAGTTAGTCATAAAATCATCAATGCGCCGTGCATGCTATCCTCACAACTAAGAGGTGGATCATTGGAAGGTGTAGGAACACTGTCATCTTGTTGTGGCTCCTCCTGAGTAACTGCAGTGTCCTTCCTCTGTTTCCTCCTAGATTGTTTCTTCTGAGAGATAGAGGTTGATGGTTGAGTAGTAATGGGTATCTGGTTAGAATCAGTAGGAATGCCCGAATCTACACCCTTATCTTGAGTAGGTTGAACCATCATTGTTTCAAACAAAGGTGTTACTCTTCCAGAAAAATCCTTTCCTTCTCTCCTCATATTAGCAAAGATTTTATTTATGTGGGAGGGGTTAACATAGATCTTTTTGTGATGTGACATATCCCCAAGCTGTTGATTAATGAAAACTTGTAGAAATTGTGGAAACATTAAAAACTTAATCATTCTATCTAAGTGTTTCACTATAGCATCAAAAATGTACTTAGACAGATTAAATTTCTAGTTTGTGGCCAAGCATATGATTAAAAAAGCCA
The DNA here is from genome assembly GCA_026074375.1 of Tanacetum coccineum. Taxonomy (NCBI): domain Eukaryota; kingdom Viridiplantae; phylum Streptophyta; class Magnoliopsida; order Asterales; family Asteraceae; genus Tanacetum; species Tanacetum coccineum. The sequence goes on from BQNB010007046.1 coordinate 35,932, forward strand.
TTGTGCTACTGAATTCATTCCATGCAGTGGATTTGGCACTAAGGCATTGGGTAATGGTATGAATTAAGAACTTCCATTACGGAGAAAAGAAAGCTTTATAAAACGTAAGCTTTTGAGAAGTTTTTCATACCCCATCCGTGCCTGTTCTTCAAAAATTGTAGCAGTTAGCAAACAATCAATACCTCCTTTATCTTCCAAGTGAAGATCGCTTCTAATGCTTGTCTCCATGATGATCACCTTCTTCTTATCAATAGGGGCTTGTAACTGAGGTTCACCATTGATAGTGTTTGCCTTTGCGTAGCCAAAACTGTTGAATGCATGATTTGTCGATAGTAGGATAACAGTACAATGATACCGAAATCTGATTAGCATTCAGAAAATCAAGAATCTCATGAAACCCATCACTTTCAGCGGGTTTTTCTAAGAATAGTATCAGCAAAAGTTAGGGTTGACATTGTGTTGTGTTTTGATGATCAAGGATGAAATTGAAACAGGGTTTATGGTTAGAGAGTGTTTGAATGATTTAAATCGAATAAATAATCGAATGAAACCCTTAATCAAAGTATTTATAGAATCACCCTCAGCAGCATTAACATGAACTGGCAGCACTAAATTTAGCCTAGCAGCATTAACTTAAACTTACAGCACAATGTTATGCCTATCAGTAGTAAGTAACCCAATAACCTAAAACTAACAGCAATTAATGTTTTAAGTTACCAACACTAACTTCAATTTCTTTCCAAAAAAGGACTTCTTCATCAAAATTGAGTCTTCTTCATGCTCTTTTTCTGTTTTATGCTCATAATATCTCTAAATCTTTTGCTTCACCATAATCAACATTTCTATTTTATTACAAACATCTTCTTTCTATTTATAAGCTCATTTATTCTCATTTCTTTTAGGTATCACCAAATCACTTTTCTATTTTATGCAACTTTTTTGATAGTTTGTAACAGTTTTTCCATCAATTATAATAGTATTCATACTGTCCTCCCTATTCTCCAAGGTGTTGTAACTCTGGAGAGTGGTGTATCATTAGACGGGTCAGATGTAGTCTCACCCTGAGTTGGAGTTCCACATTCCCAATATGGTATCTTGGTACCTGGGACCACTACCTGAATCAATTTCCTAAGAACTTGATCCATTAAGTGTTGCCATGGATTGGGTCTTATTTGATGTTACCACTGTCCTGCTCTGCTTCTAAGCTAGAAGCAGTAGTGGCAGCCCTTTCATTCTGTTAAACAACTCTTATGGAACAACCTCTCACCAACCGGATAGGGAGACCATCTAGACTGAGGTATCTTGGTTACCTGACCTCTGTGGACATACCTAGATTTTTTTTATTCTTGTTAACATACTTTTGATATTACATATCCTTCCATCCATGCTTTGAATATTGACATAAGTATCCTCCCCTCAAACAATGCTTTAAAGGATAAGAATTTACCCAACAGTTGTAACCTTGGCTCTTATGTCATCCTAACCGCATTATCTTTTGCCTGGCAGTAGTAATTTTCTGCCTAGCAGTATTAACAGATGTCTAACAGTATTAACTTTGTCTTTAATAATTATACAACAACTTGCCTCTATTTAATCACAAGCATACTTGAAAAGATAGATAGGACCTGGGAGAATCATAAGGATCCAGATTTATGAATAACCCATGGGAATATAGTTTAAAACTGTTACCAAACATTACCTTTCCTCAACTAATTCTTCAGAGGTGAAGCATTCAACATCAGGTATTCAATATGCTTTACCTGCAAGTGTTAGTCCATAGCCAAAAATACACAATCTAAAGAATTTTCTTTTTGACAGTATTAAGTATGACCAACAGTTTTAACAAACACAAGTTAAAGTCTCTTTAGGAATAATGTTCTTCATATCAAAACTGTACATGTTGTCCTTTCTAGGAATTTTAAGAAGTACCTGACTTTCATCATGCAACTTAAAACTAGGAGATAAGACAAGACATTCAGTGTCAGTAAAAAGGACATAGTTCTTTTTGTCACACATCTGTGAGACACTAAAAAGATTGAATTTTAACTCATTGACAAAGTATACATCTTCAAAATCAAGACTATCAGTTTTAAGTGTTCCTTTACCAGAAATTCTACCACTATGTGCTCCTCTTCCAAATGTAACATAACCTTCATCAAATTCCTTGAAATATGAGAGATAAGCTATGTTCTCAGCCATGTGCCTTGAGCATCCACTATCAACAAATCCTGTATCATCTTATTGTAGCTTGCCCTGCACATAAAAATAAGGAAATTAGATTCCTTTGGGGACCCAAGCCATCACTGACTTGGATCTACCTCATGCCTCAATGTAATTATGTTTCTTTAAGGGGATTGATGCACTATTAGGTTTGGTAGGTCTCCAAACCCAACATGCTGAGGCCTTTATAGCATTTGCCTGATTAACCCTAACAACATTAACAACTACAGAATTTAGCCTAGCAGTTTTAACTGTTTTTGGCCTAGCAGTATTAACTGCTTGTGCCTTGGTAGTATAGTTGTAGTTCACCCTGTTATAATTATTCCCATATACCATCCTTTCCCTTTGATGGTATTTGCACTGAGCCTGTACATGATTAAAACTCCCACAAATAAAGCAAGCTTTGTTATACATCACAAAATCACTTCCTAGTTGATTGGACTTCTGCCCTTTCCAATTCCTTTTATTCCCCCTAGGTGTTTGTAATCTATACATCTCGGCATACCTAACTGACTTTTTAACTGATTTTTCATGATTTTTAGGTTTGACAGACTCTACCTTTTTATCAATAGGAAAAACCATTTATTTATCAACATTAAGTGAAGACTTAACAAAGCTACTTGTATCTTTTGATACTTGTTCTTTTACCAAAGAGTTATCAGAATTTTCCTTAGAATCATCTGATTTCTTATCACAAACAACATTTGACTCTTTCTTACTATCCTCAGAACCATACCCTTTGAATTCAGGCTCTTTGAATTCATCAAGACCAGAATAAGACAAATCAAGCTTTTTAGGTCTATTATAGATTAAAGGGTGAGGTGGAGGAACAACACTATACCCCAAACCCTGTTTACTTTTGTCAGCTATCTGACCCTCTAACAACTTGTCTAGGTCTTTTGAGGCTTTATCAAATTTCTCAATTTTAAATTCAAT
>BQNB010007046.1:44240-67167 GCA_026074375.1 Tanacetum coccineum
CAAACAGTTGTAATCCAATAGCATAAACTTTTTCACCAGCAACATTGAGCAGTAGTAACTCTAAGAATCCTTGAAGTCTTTTAAGTCCCAACAGGGTCTTTGACTAGCAAGCTATTGGAGCTTAGCGGCGCCCTAGGGAGACATAAGGTTGACATAGCTTTCTTCCATGAGACTAAATGGAAGAGATCTAGAGCGAGGGAGGGAAATGGCTACAAACTCTGGTACTCGGGCTCTGGCATGGCGAGAAACGGTATGGGAGTTATGGTGGCCGGGAGACTTAAGGATGATGTTGTACGAGTGACTAGGAGAAGCGATAGGATCATGGCGATTTCAGTAGTTATTGATGGAGAGGCCGTCAACGTAATCAGCGCATACGCTCCGCAGGTGGGACTTAGTGACGCGGAAAAGAAGAGGTTCTGGGACGCTTTGGACGAGCTTGTGAGGGAGTGCCTGGCTGACGAGAGACTGATTATAAGGGGTGATTTAAACGGCCATATCGGAGCCGCAACAGATGGATACGAGGGGGTTCACGGAGGCTTTGGTTTTGGAGATAGGAATGAAGAAGGGCGTATGATCTTAGAGTTTGCTACCGCACACGAAATGGTGGTAGCAAACTCTTTCTTCATGAAGAATGAAGCCCACTTAATTACCTTCTAGAGTGGGGGTCACAACACCCAAATTAACTATTTGCTAGTGCGTAGAGGGGGCCTCAAAGAATGCAGGGACTGCAAGGCCTTCCTGGGAGAGACATGCTCTTCACGACACAGATTAATAATCGTGGATGTACTCTTCGAAAGGAAGCAACATAGGAGGGAGAGGGAGGCGACAAGGAGGCCGAGGATTCTATGGAAGAACTTGAAAGGGGAGGAGATAGAGACTTTTAGAGCTACTGTGTCCGATAAACTTTCGGGTTTGGAGGAGGACATGTATGCACATAACGTTGATCATAGGTGGAACACATTTGCTGGCGTTATTAGAGATGTAGCAAAGGACTCCTTAGGTGTGGCTAGTGAGGCGGCTAGAACTCATTCAACGCACAGAGAGTCTTGGTGGTTTTGTGAGGAGGTGCAAACCAAAGTAGCAATGAAGCAAGCTAGGTTCAAAGAACTCCTTTCGTGCCTGATGGCAATCAAGAGGACATTGACTTGGCTAAGGAGAGGTATAAAGTTGCTAAGAGGGAAGCGAAAATAGTAGTAGCCCGGGCGAAAGACAAAGCATATGAAGACTTGTATAAGAAATTGGACTCCAAAGAGGGAGCTAATGATATATACAAGATTGCTAAAGCCCGAGAGAGAAAGAGACAAGATATAGGTAACGTGAGATATATCAAGGACGAAGGTGGTAGAACCATTATGAGGGAAGAGGATATTAGGAAAAGATAGGGAGAGTATTTCTCCTCTCTTTTCAACGAGTCTCTTCACATAGAGAGCAGACCCGAAAAGAGCGGGGAAGTAGGGAGCTCTAGACATCAAATGAACTATGACTGCTACTACTCGAGGATAAACCAAGGAGAGGTAAGGACTGCATTACAGTGGATGGGAAGAAACAAAGCCGTAGGCCCCGACTAGATTCCTATTGAAGCTTGACGGTGCCTGGAAGACGAGGGGGTAAAGTGGCTGACGTGTCTGTTCAACAAGATTTCTTAAGCGCAAAGATGCCGGAGGAATGGAGGCTTAGTGAAGTCATCCCCATTTACAAGAACAAGGGTGATGCGCAAGCGTGTAGTAACTATAGGGGTATCAAGCTTCTTACCACACAATGAAGCTCTGGGAGAGAGTTATCGAGAGAAGGTTAAGAAGGGAGATGAGGGTGTCAAAGAACCAATTCAGTTTTATGCAGTTACGGTCTATGACCGAGGCAATTCACCTACTCAGAAGCCTTATAGAGAAGTATAGGGAAAGACAAAGAGACTTGCATTTGGCTTTTCTAGACCTGGAAAAGGCCTATGACAGTGTCCCACGTGAGTTGGTGTGGAGAATCATAAGAGATAAGGAAACACCAAGGAGATACTCAAGAGTCATAAAGGATATGTACGAGTGGGTTAAGACCCACGTACGGACCACAATGGGGAACACAGAGTTTTTCCCGGTGGATGTAGGCCTTCATTAGGGCTCAGCCATTAGCCCATACCTTTTCACCTTAATACTGGACGAGCTTTCGCGGGAGATTCAAGAGAGCATCCATTGGTGCATGATATTTGCAGACGATATTGTGTTGATCGCAGAGTCGGTGGAAGAGTTGAACAACAAAATTAAGAGGTGGAGGGAGGCTCTAGAAGACAATGGCATACGGGTAAGCAGAGAGAAGACGGAATACCTTAGATGTGATTTCGGTAGGTACGAGGTAGTCTACCAAGAAGTGGATGTACGTATCGGAGGCCGGATCCTTCAACCAAAGGAGTCTTTTAGATATTTGGGGTCGGTGATACATAGATCAGGAATGATAGACGAAGATGTTGCTCACCGTATTGGAGTTGGTTGGATGAAATGGAAGGCGGCCTCAAGAGTCCTGTGTGATAGGAGAATCCCCTTAAAGCTAAAGAGGAAATTTTATAAGGTCGCGATTAGACCAGCTATGCTGTATGGCTCAAAGTGTTGGCCGATCACGAAAGCCCAAGCAAACAGGATAAAAGTGGTGGAATTGAGAATGCTGAGGTGGACGTGCGGTAAAACCATGGTAGACATGATATCCAACGGAGTTTTCAGAGCAGGACTTGATGTCGATTCAATAATCGACAAGATGAGGGAAGGAAGGTTGAGATGGTTTGGGCATGTCAAGAGGAGACCACAAAATGCCCCTATTAGTAGAGTGGAAGCTATGTTAGTTGAAGGCTCGAGGAGGAGGGGTAGACCTAAACTTAGATGGGAAGATAGACTTAAGCAGGACATGATGGAGCTTCTCTTGTCCGTGGACATGACCTCTGATAGAAATGCGTGGAGAGACAGAATTAGGATTAGCGGGTAGAAGTAGTAGGCCTTAGATTATGTCTTGTGTTTAGGAGCATAGGAGTTGCGTAGTAGATTTGCCTTTTGTCCCTTAGCTAGTTTGCCTTCTAGCGCCTAGGACCCCCTTTCTCTTTTTTGCTTTCCCTTTAGGCTTCGCATCTAGGAGTGTAAGGCCTTCGTAGTAGCTGTGTCTTGCGTGTTTTAGGTCCTCCTGCCTAGTAGTTAGTTGCCTTTAAGTGCTTAGGAGCCTCATTTTGCTCTACCCGTAGGTTTAGCTCCCCATAGTGCCCTCTTAGGCTAGTCGTCTTTTAGGCGGATAGGTGCCCCTTTTCTCTCTTTTGGGCTTTTCCTAGGTTTTGTTGTCTCTTGTGTACCGGTATGCTTGTTTGCTCTGCTTGTTTTGCTTGTCGTGCTCTTGTCGTTAGTTGTTTGGATTGTTGGCTCTGTTTATTTGTTTTGTTTGAGTTGTAGTCTGCTTATGGGATCCATCTTGTCTGCGCTTGGGTCTCTCTCGTGTTTTGCTTGTTTTGTTGTCTCTTGTTTGCTTATATGCCTGTTTGGTTGGCGTTTTCTCTTAGCCGTTTTTTTGTGGTTATTATGCTCTTCGCTTGTTTGGTGTTTGTTCGTTCTTCTTGGTTGTATGTTATTGGTTGCTTGTTTGCTTTTACTTTGCTTTCGTTTTTCTTCCCTGAGCTTCTCTATAATGCACACGTATACTGGCCGAATGTCCCCTGAAAGCAGTCTCTTTACTTTCGGGTTTATCTTGGAGGTAGGGGTAGGATCTGCCTACGTTCACCTCTCCCATACCTCGCTTCGGCAGGATTGGGTATGTTGTTGTTGTGCTATTTTAAATCCTATAAATTTGCTAGTCGAATCACTTGGGGACTCATGATAGGCATGCCCATTTGTATTTATAGGGTCCAACTATGCCCCCTTTTCCCTTAAAGTTAGCATACGCTATCTAGCTAAACTTTTCTTACCAACGAGCAAATTTAGTACAGGTAATACATAAAATCACTATGTCGTCGTTGGTCATTATTCTACGCTTTCAATCACACATCCAAAAATTTTGGGAAAAAAGTTCATATGTTACAGATGCTGATGCATGAAAATACATTTATAAGCAGGTAACCCATTTAAAATGATTTAGTGTTAAAAGTATTACGAAAAGTTTTGTGTAAAACACCATCTAATTAAAAAACAATCTATTTCATCTTAACCACTCATTTTATTTTCATCTAATAGTTTAGATTAATTCTTATTTTAATTTAATTAAAAAACACACTTTCATCCTATTTTTTTTTTAAATTAAATATCTCACAAACCTTTAATCGTTACGTAAAACGAAACATATCATCGCGACGAGAATTAAATCGTCTTTCTATAGAGGGGCACTTCTGTATACTTTCGACGAACTTTTTTTCGATTATTTTTTTCAGTCACGTCTGAAAAAATCCCATGTGATTTTACGAAATCACATGTGATTGTGATACAAATCACATGTAATTTTTTCAGACGTGGCTGAAAAAAAAAATTCGGAAAAAAAGTTCGTCGAAAGTATAGAGAAGTGCCCCCTATAGAAAGATAAAAAAATACTCGTCGCGATGGTGTTTTTTTCGTTTGACCTAAATTTAATTATACCATCGCGAAGAGAATTATATTATCTTTCTATAGACGAACACTTTTATATATTTTCAACGAACTTTTTTTAAAATTTTCGCCCAGAAAAAATCACACGTGATTCGAAAAATCACATGTGATTTCTTACATTAAAAATCACACGTAAATTTGTAATGTCACATGCGATTTATGAATTTATGAAATCACTTGATTTATTACTTTATAAATGAAAAACCCTTTCACCGCCGCCATCCAATCTAAAAATACCTAAAACCCTTTCACCGCCGCCATCCAATCTAAAACGAAGTGATTTTACAAATCACGTGTAATTTTTTTAACTTTATTATATTACAGTTAAAAAATTTTGATTTCAAATTTTTTTAACTTTACAAATCACATGTAATTTTTTTTTAGCAGGAAATTTTAACGATTTAAAAAGTCGTCTAGAATATATAAAATCGATTTTTTTTAGTTACTGTCGAAAAAAATCACATTGTGATTGTCTCACACATTCAATTGGATTTTATACAAATTCACATGTGATTGAGGGCCCTATCCAACATCACATGTGATTTTTTCAGCACCGACTGATTGGAAAAAAAAATGACAAAAAGTTGTCGATGAGTAGAGTGCAAAAGTGCCCTCTATAGAAAGAGTGATTTAATCTCGTTGTGATGGTATTTTTTTGTATCGCTTTGACAGATTTTCCCGTTTGCAAGATATTTGAGTTTTAAAATAGATTGGAAAGTGGATTTTTCAGTACTAACTATGACTAACAGACTTAACTTTAATACTAACAGTATTAAGTCTGTTTACAATATTTTCCTAACAGATTATATGTTTTTAAGCTTTTAAAATTGCATTCTGTCTTTTTCAAAGTAGAGGTCAGCATTTTGAGCTTACTGTCTGTTTTCACAAGCTTTTCTCAATAAGCTCTTTGATTTCAAAATCATTTTAAAAAGCAGTTCCAGATAGCCTATTAGTTCAGCTCTAAGAATATATAAGTTTCATTCATTAAAGTGCTTAATTGCTTGCTTAATTTTTTTTTAATAGCACTTTATTAAATAACTAGCAAGAAGCTAGAAGAATTACAAAGTTGCAAGATGAGGATTTTTAGCCAATCAACCCAACTAAACGACACATTACATCTAAACCGACTCCAATAAAAAGAATACGACACAACATCATCAAAAATAACCGCCTTAAAAGGAGAAACCACACCAAAGACACACTTATTACGATAAGCCCAAATTAGCCACCACAACCCAAAACACACCCCTTCTAACAACCTTTTATGCTTGATAGGAATCCAAAGATTTACAATCCAAGAATTGATCGAACGTATGCACTTCCATGAAATCCACCTCCCACCAACGGCAAATCTTACGAAAATTATCTTTCGCAACAAGGCAATCAAAAAATAAATGACTTGACGATTCTGTGACGTTACCACAAACGGGACAAAGAATAGACAGAATATCTATACCTCTCTGGGATATATTAAGACGGGTAGGCAAACAATCCATTCTCACCTTCCACGCATGAATGTTAACCTTGATTGGCACCGCTTTTATCCATCGAGTTTGAGTAGACACTTCCGGAAACCTGTTATCATCAATAACCTTTCTAGCCGAAGCTACCGAGAACTCACCCGAACCATCAAGCGTCCAATACCACCTATCAGGCGTGACACCAAGAACAACACCTTCCACGTAAGTCGTCAAATCCGTCAACTGATCTTGTTCCACTCCGCTTCTAGGAGCACGACGAAAAGACCAGGTCAAGTTCTCCTGTGACAGTTTAGAAGCCACATCGACAGTCTTCTTCACTTCCAGCGCATAAAGCCTAGGATATCTTTGTTTCAAAACCATGTCTCCATGCCACAAATCCTCCCAAAAATAAGTATCCGCACCATTGCCAAGCTTTTTCTGCATAAAATTATTTAAGTGTATACCTTTTATCTTCAATGTTTCCACCTCCTGGAGAATGCTTCGCCAAATGGACTTGTAACCAACCTTGAATCCGCTACCATTTTTCCCATCTTCGCCATGAATAGCTTTAATAACCCTAGTCCATAACAAGTTCTTTTGAGTTGTAAACCGCCAAACCCATTTACACATAAGAGCTCTATTAAGCGCATATAAACTAGAAACACCAAGGCCACCTTTCTCTTTAGAACACAAAACCTTACTCCATTTCACCCATATCGATTTTTTACTATTTAAATCGACACCACTAAAAAACCGACTTCGAATTGATTCCATGCGTTGAAGGACTTTCATTGGCACCTTGAATATAGACATATGATAAATAGGCATGGATCCTAGAACCGCCTTGAGAAGGGTTAAACGACCACCTATCGATAATGTTTTCATCTTCCATTTTGAAAGACGATCTACCATTTTATCCACAATCTCATCCCAAGATTTAATCCGAGACATATTTCCCCCAACTTTCGAACCTAAATAAGCAAAAGGAGCCTTAAGGACACCACAACCAATTCTATTTGCAGCTTGCACCACCCTATCTTCACTCACCACAACACCCAATAACTTACTCTTGCTTAAATTAATACTAAGACCTGAAGCACGATGAAAACATTTCAACACATATATAATCGTATCAATATTCTTAGTACTCCATTGCCCCATAAACACCGCATCGTCCGCATAGAACATATGAGAAAGATGCATAACCGAATTAAGCACAATGCCATTAAACATGCCCGCATCCACAACTCTTTTAAAAGAAATGTGAAGACTCTCCATAACCAAAATAAAAATAAACGGAGAAAGAGGATCACCTTGTTTAAGGCCCTTAAAAAACTGAAATTCCTCCGTAGGGCTTCCATTCACTAAAACCGATCCCCAAGAAGATCGAAGACATTCTTGAATCCAACCACACCATTTTTCACCAAAACCAAATTTTCTTAAGACATCATCAAGGTAATCCCACCGAACAGAATCATAAGCCTTTTCAAAGTCAATTTTTAGAATAAATGAATGTTTTTTCTTCAACTTACACCACTGCAAAACCTCATTAAGTATAAATGGTCCGTCAAGAATTTGCCTATCCGCAACAAAAGCCGATTGCACCTCATTAACAATATCTCCAAGCACCACCACAAGACGATTAGCCAAAATTTTGGCAATTATTTTATAAAGGCTCCCAATAAGACTAATCGGTCTGAAATCCTTCACCATTTTTGCTTCGGGAGTCTTCGGAATCAACGCTATGAAAGATGAATTACACCCTTTTGGAATGCGACTGTAATGAAAGAAATATTTCACCGCCGCCAACACATCTTTTTCTATTAAACTCCAAAACCTTTTATAAAAACCAAATGTGAATCCATCCGGCCCCGGAGATTTATCAACACCACAATCCCAAACCGCCTTTTTAATCTCTTCATTTGACACTTCGGCTTCCAAATCCAGTTGTTGCATTGAATTCAGATGATGAGGAAACTCCATATTAAGCATCGGCCGAACAGATTTAGGTCTATCAAAACGATTCTTGAAATGATTAAGGAACTCATTTTTAACCATATTAGGATTTTCCACCCAATCTCCTTCCACCAGAACCCCTCGTATAGAAAGTTGGTTTCGTTTCTTATTAAGAATACCATGGTAATATTTTGAGTTCTCGTCGCCTTCAATTGCCCATTTGATTTTTGCTTTTTGAGACGCCTCCATTGCACACAATTTATCCACCTCTTGAATCGATTTTACAACCTCCGCACGTTTATGCAAAGTATCAGACGACGCATCTCCTTTGTCAATGATCATCTCCAAATCAGCGAGCTCCTGTTTCAGCACATGTTTTCGAGTTTTCGGACTTTGTCTCATGCCATTCCAAACACGTATCTTCTTTTTTAGATATTTCAACTTGTTCATCATGTTGATCATAGCATTAGAATTATCTACCGGAGCTTCACGCCACACCTCATTAACAAAGTTCTCAAAACCCTCCATTTCCAGCCAATAATGAAAAAACCGAAACGGAATAGGTCCATAGTCATGAGTAGATTCACGTAATAATATAGGACGGTGGTCTGATAAAAATCTATCTAGGGTGATGGCTGATAAATTAGGACACTCACTCAGTAAGCTTTCGGACATGAGGAATCTATCAAGCTTACTCATCTTTGAAGCAGATCTGTGACACCATGTAAAAGAACATCCACCAAGTGGAACCTCCTCTAAATTCGCCATTGAGATAAAAGAGTTAAAAGCATTCGCCCCATGCACGTTGAAAATAGTTCCAAATCTCTCATTTTTATTACGGACCTCATTAAAATCACCCATGATAATCACTGAACCTTTCCAATTATCAATGACGTGACATAAATAATCCCATAGACTTTTCTTTTCTGACAACTCTTGCGGGGCATACACCGAAATAATAAGAAGTAATTTGCCATTAGACACCCAATTTCCTTGAATCATAACAAAATAATCTGAAATTTATAAGATCGTTTTAGCTTATTACGTGGCTTATTCATAAAGGCTGTGATCTAGCTTATTTTTCTAGGTTTTAATTAGTATAAAGCATTTTTGTATTTTTCTAGAAATTTTTTATAGTTTCGTTTAGTATTTTTAAACATTTATTTTCGATAAAAACTTTAAAAAATCATAAAAAAATAGAAAAATAATCAAAAAAATATAAATCTTTTTTAGAAAATTATCTTTTATCATAAAGTTTATAGGAAAATTAGTTTTGATTTCGTAGGGTCTATTTTGCAAAAATTCGATTTTTAAAGAACGAGATTTTGTTCCCGTTCTCGTTTTTCGTATTTTAAAGCTCATTTCAACTCCGTTTTTGTTCTAGTTTTCTTTAAACTTACTTTTTAGTCAAATAGAGTCCATTTAAAAAAGAAAAATTTAAGTTAGGTTTAATTTTAGAAATTTAGGGTTTTTGACTCTGTTTTTGGGTCCCGTTTTACGTTTTTAGTTAAAATTTGGGTTTCCGTTATTTGGTCTTCGACTTAATTGTTATGTAATTTGTTCTATTTAATTTGTTAAAAAGTAGTTAATCAAATCAATCTTCTGGTCTTCAATTCAAATCGTTGTCGAACATCAAACGTTGGTTTCAATTTCACAAAATCGTTTGGGGTGATAACGACCCAGGAATCTCTTCCCGGTTTATATACGTATTTTATATTATATATATTTGGGAAATTTTTTCCTTTTTACCTTTGTCCTCAAGGGTAATTTGGTAATTTTCCATCATATTATATATTTTATTATTACGTATATATAGATTCTAGCGAATCAATTTTTGGCGCCGTTGCCGGGGATTTGTGATTAAGATTCTCTCGTTTTGAAGTTTGTTGATCGTGATTTGAAGACCCTTTCATTTTTGAAAGTTTTGTTTTTGTTAAAAAATCAAAAATAAAAAAATAAAAAATATAAAAAGTAAAAAATATTTTTCTTTTCTTTTAGTATAATTATCATATAAAAAAATCAAAAATATAAAAAATTATCCATAATAAAAAAATAAAATAAACAAAATTGGTAAAAGAACACCAACAAATAATACCTTCAATTGAGGTATTATCCATAATTAGTTCCCAACTCGAATAAAAGATTTAAAAAAACTTATCATTTGTATCATTTACGAAATACGGCTCACCTTAAAAAGTAAAATTTTTAAGAGCTACCGTGAAGTAAATTTGATTATTTGGTTCAAGTTGTCTATCTCATTGTCCGTTAAAATTAGATTAAAAACAAAAAATAATCTTCTTTTTCTTCTTATCCATTTAATTCTTTTCATTAACCCTCTAAATTGTTTAATTCTTATGGCGTCACTCGATCATCGTTTGAACCCCCTCTTCTCGATTAAAGAATGCATGGCTTGTGGAGCTTTGTACACTGTGGACTTTTGTTGTTTAAAAGGAGGTTTTGAAGACAAGATTCTTGTTCCTAAACCCCCTCAGAATTATGCAACTTGTGGAAACCCGGTTGATGGTCTAAATTGTCAATCTTGTGCTTTTGTGCAAAAGTGTTTGAATGAAGGTTGGTATACAATTCATGATGAAAACGAGATTCTAAACACTTCCGAGTCATCCAATGACAACACTAATATTGTTAGTGCACTTCGAGAGCCATTCGTCTTTAATCAAGAACCTGGTGTAAATTCTTCGCAAAGCCATCCACAAATTAACCACAATTGTTGTTTCGAGTGTGGTGATTCTTTAGACAATATCTTTTGTCAACGACGTACTTGTAAGTCTTGTGGGAACGGTGCTCATATTGGTTATAATTGTCCACCAAAAGCCCCGATTGTCTTTAATCCAGAACAATGCAATCATACCATTAATGAGCTCCCATAGACTTTACCAAGTGTTCATCCGACATGCAATTCTGGATATGAGAATTCATTCACTTATGATTCCAAACCTAATTTTGCCGATGATTCTCCTAACATTTTCAACCCACCTCCACAACCCCAATACGTACCATACTCTTGTGAGTTATGTGGGAGCGATTCTCATTACGGTTACGATTGTCCACCTCAAGTCCTATTTGTCTATAATCAGGACCCGTGTTTCAATCAAAACTTTGATTATTTTCCACAAACTTCACCAAGTTTTCCACAACAATATCCTTGTTGTGAAGATTGTGGGAATCCTCACGAGACTTTTCAATGTCAACCGATGAATGAAGACTATTATCATGAGCAAAATTCTTTCTATGATTCTAATTCTTTCGGCTTTGACCAAACTCAACCCCCATAATATACCTTCAATCATCTAATCTTAAATGCTCAAAATGAGTTTCTCAATTCTTAAAATAAGCTTATGGAGCAAATGACATCCATAAGTGATATGGTTGGTCAAATTATGCAAAAGAAGGAAGAAGAAAGGCTAATTGTGGAAGATCAAGCGGCTAAAGATCGATATTGGAAGATTCCCATTTACTATGATGATGACGAGGACTATACCATTACAATCACACCCGTTTTATCAACCAAGGAGCCCGTTGACTCTCTTATAATGGAGGATGCGCATCTTGACACTATTCCTAGTGTTGAGAACCTTATCCCAATCCCAAGTGAGTTTAAGGGTATTTCCGAAGATACGTGTGATGTGCCCGTTTGTGAAGATCTTTCCACTTTTGATGCTTTGAGCAATCATTCTGAGATTTTATCTGAATCTAACAATGATGGTACTTCAAGTGATGACGATTCTTATGAGAACATCGAGTACGTTGAAGCATCACCTCTCAATTTGGAATACGATAGTTTAGAAGAGGTGAATGAAGATCAAGAAGAGAAAGAGTTTGACTTAGAAGATATTTTTCAAATCCAAGACGTTATTCTTCGTGAGGAATTGTTGAACATTAGTCGTCTTGTTACTAATATCAAATCTTTAAAAAATAACCCCACTCCTGATTATGTGCTCAAGTCTACCTTTTCATCTCCTATTCCCGTCATGGATAGTGATTCATTCTTTGAGGAGTCCGATACTTCTCTTTCTCATTTGGATAACTCTTTACCTGAAATCGAGACTTTTAGCGATCATACGGAAGAGACAAGAAGTGACAGTACCACTACTCATGTTAATTACTCTCTTCCCGAGTATGCTTCGTTTCTTTTTGAGATTAAGCCCGATCAGGGAGGGTTGACTGGCATTGTTATTTCTGATAATTCAAATAACCCTTTTTTGGAGCTTCCTGAGTTTGAATCATTCCACTTTGATCTTGATCCGTCATTTCCTCGTCCTCCTCCAAAACCACCAGATGTTGAGATTAGCTTAATTATTGAGACCGATGCACCCGTGATAAACAATTTTGATGAGCTTAATGAAGATAAATGTTTTGACCCAGGGGGAGATGAGATTAATGTTAAAGATGATGATTCATTCATATTTGTCATTCGGACTTTTCCCCCGTTTCTCACTTACCCTGAGGTATCTCCCTTACTTCTCTCCACCAGGAGTGAAGACACAATTTTTGACCCTGGTATCTCCACTTAGAGTCGGTGGCATCTCATCGGGATGGAACTTTCATGTGCTTTAATGTTTAAACATTAATGAAAGCCCGATTGAGATTTTCTCTTTCATTTACTCTCTCCAAGGACAAAATGAATTCGGAGATCGAGTCAAGCTATGTGACTCGGTTACTAAAAATGAAGCGCTTCGTGGGAGGCACCCCATGCTTATCCATTTTCTATTTTCTTTCTTATTTCTAATGTGTTGTGAGGAGGCTTGTACTCTTCCGTTCTTTGTGTTTGTTGTTTGTACTTGTGATTGTTTGCAGGATTGAACCCAAATTTTCTGAAGACTCTCGTGTTCGGTGTTTTGTCCCGGTCCACTCGAGCTTCCTAGCCTTTGCTTGCCATTAGTTTGGGGAAATCCGATATCCTAAAGATTATTATCGTCTAACATTTATCTTATAGCACACTTAATAAACGGCTTAAGATTTTTGTGATACTTTCTTCATGTTTGAGTTATGCATTCGACCTTTTTGAGTTCTAGTATGGGGTTTTTAAGTCTTAGGCTAGGAAACATTGAGGACAATGTTTGATTTTAGTATGGGGTAGTATATCTTCGATATGATCTTACCTACTTTTACCCGTTGTTCTCACGTACCCCGTTTTCCCACCAAAATTTTCAAAAATATGAAAAAATTTAAAAATTTTCAAAAATAAAATAAGTGTTTTTGTCACAATTTTGACTTTCTTGCTGGGTAGAATAAGAGTAAATTTTGACCCGATCGAGCGTGTTGAGCTCTAGCTTGTTCCTTAACTTTTAGGCTAATGATCACGAGAATAGCGAAGAACAAAAATGATAGAGTTAAAGTATGAGTAGGATGCTAAACAAGGATTATTTGGAAATCCTAAGAGCTCATGTATGTAACTTGTTGCTTTTTCTCCCATAACTCTTTAATCGAATAATATAGCGTGCTATTTTTTGGAAATTAAACTTAAAATCAACATTTTTATGCAAGATATAAGACAAACATTTTAGTCTTAGTTCCAATTTATACTTGAATTTCTCAAAAAGAAGTATTCTCTATATAAAGTAAATATAAAAAAAATGATGATGATAAAATAATAAAATAAGAGCTGTGGGTTGATAAAAGTTTACTACCTCTTGCCGGCTCACAACCGATGTGGTAGTCTTCTAAAGAAAACCCATAGTAAGAATAAAGATCCGAGACTGATAAAAGTTTGGCTTGCATCATTGCCCGGCTCACACACCGATGTTGCACGCCTTCTAAAAGTTTCAAGGGTTACAAATTGCAAAACTTTTAAATTTAAATTAATAAATAGATTTCTTTTTGTTAAATTCAAATATGCTTTTGCACTTTGTCTATTTTATAAGCTATATCCGGGAAACCTGAGAGTTTTTGAAACCTAAGGTCCGTGAGTCCCGATACTAGTCTCTATGGGGTGTCAAAAGCCTGGTCACTTAGCCGCAAGGTTGGGATGTGCCGAGACGAAAGTCGCTACATGGGATGATCTCGCCTTCAAACTCATTATTCTAAGGTGGAACGTGAAGCATAGTATGTTGCAAAAAGTTGATCCATGGTTGAAATTCATAATAGCACATTCACTTAAGATATAATAAATGTCGGGAGTGAAAAGTTCACAAGTTGCAAATATGAGTAGTGTTAGCATCTTTACTGATATTTAGCTGTGATTTCGTTTTAAGCTTGGTTTGGATAAGTGAAAAGTCAGGGACGATGAATTTATCCTTTTTGGGGCATTCTCGGATCGAAATGCATCTTGTTCTATGATCCCTAATAGTTATGGAAATAACGAAAGTCGAAATAATCTCAGTTATATTATTAAAAAAATGAAAATAAGTTTAGAAAAAGTGGAAATAGGGTGGTTTTATAACTTGTGATTTCTTAATTTTTCCCACAAAAGTCTTTGCTACTTTTCAAAGGTTTAGTTGGGAAAGTTTTGAGGTATTTGGTTATAAGGCATATAACATTGCGTGAGGACACGCAATCGCTTAGTTTGGGGAATTTTGATATGTGTGAAAACACATATCCGTTTTATGTCAAAAATGGCCCTAAAAAGACAAAATTGTGCATAAATAAATGCTTGGAATTTGCTTGTTTTTCTATGTATTGTGAGGTTCGGCTATTGCAAAAATCTCAGAGAAAAACGATTAAAACTGGACAATGCACGAACACGGGAACGGAAGAGCACACAAACCGGGAGAATCTATCAAAAGTTAACCAAATAACCCATGGTCAACAGAAGTCAACACACAAAATACAAAACCCAAAAATACCAAATTAGTCCCTCATATTTTACCAATCAAAAAATAAACCCTAAACCTTAACGTGTGTTAACTCTTAAAATTTTTTGATATGTGTGAAAACACATATCCGTTTTATATCAAAAATGGCCCTAAAAAGACAAAACTGTGCTTTAAATGCTTGTATATTTCTTGTTTTGTCTTTGTGATTGTGTAGGTACGGATATTGCAAAAATCTCATGAAAACGGTTAAAACCGGACAAACACGAACACGAAAACGGAATTGAGTATGCAAGAGGCGGGAGAATGCTATCAAAAGTCAACAATGGTCAACTCAAGTCAACCTATGGTCAACAATGGTCAACCATAATAAGACAAAACCCAAAAATTCCCAAATCAGTCCATCAAAGTTAACCAAATTAAAAAAATAATCCCTAAATCCTAACGGTGTTAACTCTTACTAACGGTGTTAACTCTTATAATTATAAGAGTTAACACCCGTTAACCCCTTATAACAAATCCAAGCCTGAGCCCAAACACATCCCGTGGCCCATTCCTTTTATAAATAAGCCCAAAGTCAACCCTTTTCACCCCAAGTCAAAATAACACAAACGCACCCTTTTATAAAAAAATCACGCGGGAAAAGAAGTTGTTACTGTTCACCGTCTTCTACAATTTACCTCGAGCTTAAATCAAAGGGGTAATTCAAATTGGCTATGTGGCTTAGCAATTCAAGTGAAAAGGTACACCTTGGCAGAGTTATACATCATCCAAGGCTCCCATTGGTCAATTCCCAAAAGGGAATGACACACGTACAAGGAAGGAAACACACCAAGGAGTGGGTTTTTGCACTAAAACGCTCACAAAAGAAGCACAAAGGCCTCTGACACACGGATTGCCACGTTGGCAATCCGTGTGATCAAAATCTAATCCAACGGTAGATATTGAGCATCAAATGATTGAAGGAATGAAGAGCCAGGATTGATGGGATCGTGTAACAAACCTTGACACCTAGAAGCTTCTCCTGGCAGCTATAAAAGGACTCCTTCACTCTCACATGAATATCTTCCTTTTTCCTAAAAACTTTTAGTTTTCATTAGCTTATGTAATTTTCAGTTTTAAATGTAATTTTTCTCTTTAAACTTTTGTAACTTTCAATTTCCAAAGCATTGTAATCCGTTTTAAGTTTTAATAAAATCATCATTTAGTTTTTATAATCTGTTTTTCACTTATAAGCTCTTAATACTATCAAATGTGTATGCTACTGTTTCATAAGCTCATAATAAGCTCATTCTAGCTCATCCAAGTCTATAAGCTTGGATTTGAGTTTTAATAAGTACCTAATCTACTATAACCTTAAAATCAGCTGTAATACCTTTGCTTAATGGATTTTGGACTTTTGGAAGATGAGCTTAAAATGGAAGAGCTCATATGGACTTCTACTGGCTTATTTACAATAAGCCAGAGCTTGTAGACAGCTTTTGAGCTTAGTTGCCTTTGTTTAGCTAAGGCAGAGGTAAATTCCCTTTAAAATTCAAGTTATTTAGCTTAAATATTGCATTTGGTTAATTTCAGCTTACTAGTTGCTTATTTGTGCTTATTAATGTGTTATTATGCTTATTAGACTTATTTGATAATCTGTTTTTAGTTAATATAGCTTAGATCTTAATTTTGTTTAATTTGTCCTTAAAATCAATAAAAAACCAAAAATATAAGTGTAGCTAGTAGCTTATTGATTTCAGCTTATTGGATTAGTGTTTTTAGCTTTTTAGGTCTGTTATAAGTTGTTTATTATCTGGTTATTTAGATTTGAGCTTTGGATTGCATTTTCATAAGCCTAAATGGTTTTGAGTCTAGTTAAAGGGGTGTTTGGGACTAGCAGTACTAACATGAGTTAGTACTGCTTGAACCCTTTTGTTCCTTTGTTTTGGTTTTGAATCATTTAAAGGGGTTTAAAAGTGCAGGTTTAGAGAGTTTTATTAGGACTAGTTAAGGTTTCATAAGTTTTCTAGTTGTTAATTGAATCTGTGTTCATTAAGTCCTTCATTAGTTTCATTTTAAGCTCAAGTAGAATTAAGCTAATCTAATTCACCTACTTAAGTCTACTTAGGTGTTTTATCAGTATAGAAATAAGAATTGAAGGTCTGCATTTAAAGATTTTGTGCTTTAATCACTTTTGTGTCATTTGCATCAGATAGGGAAAAACAGCTTAAGGTCATTTTCTAGTTTCTTTTTAAGTAGGTTAAAATAGTTGTTAAGTTTTCATTTTCAGCAATAGAGTAGCTTATATATCATAGTTTATAAGTTTGCACTTAGTTTTTAATAATTAGCTTATTAGATTATCTGTTTTTAAGCTTTTAAAATTGCATTCCGTCTTTTTCAAAGTAGAGGTCAGCATTTTGAGCTTACTGTCTATTTTCACAAGCTTTTCTCAATAAGCTCTTTGATTTCAAAATCATTTTAAAAAGCAGTTCCAAATAGCCTATTAATTCAGCTCTAAGAATATATAAGTTTCATTCATTAAAGTGCTTAATTGCATGCTTAATTTTAAGCTCAAAGTGAGCTAAAGGTCTGTTTGGTTTTAAGTGTTTTTCATAAGTGCTTATTTTGAATTACTTGCTTATGGCTTATTCTGTGTGCTTATTCTTGTTCAATTAGCTCTTTAGGTTAGAATTAGCTTAATTTGTCATAAGCTTTAGCTTATTAAGTCTTCTAGCTTATTTAGTTTTGAAAAAAGCCAAAAATTTGAGTTTAGTGTTTCTGTCAGAGTTATAAGTTGTTTTTCAGCTTATTTAGGTCTTTTCATAAAAAGTTTCTTTTATTAAAACTGCTTATTTTTAGTTGATTAATAACTTTGCTTTTATAAGTTTTTATAAAAAAAGGGGAAAGTGGAAGTCGGGGGTGAGCAAGACTCGAACCCCCGATCTCAACACTTTCAACCCTTTTATAACACACACCACACTCACTACCACTGCGCCCTTTGGTCTTTTTCATTATACCTTTGCAACATTAATTCTTTATGCACGTTTTTCCCTTATAAGCCTTATAAGCTGTTTTAGCTTATTTCGTGGCTTATTCATTAAGTTGTGAGTTCGAGCTTATTTTTCCTAGGTTCTAATTAATATAAGCTATTTTTTGTAATTTTTCTAGAATTTTTATAGATAGTTTAGTATTTTTAAACATTTATTTTCATTAAAAACTTTAAAAAATCATAAAAAATAGAAAAATAATCAAAAAAATATAAATCTTTTTTAGAAAATTTTCTTTTATCATAAAGTTTATAGGAAAATTAGTTTTGCTTTCGTAGGGTCTAATTTGCAAAATTTCGATTTTTAAAGAACGGGATTTGTTCCCGTTCTCGTTTTTCGTGTTTTAAAGCTCATTTCAACTCCGTTTTTGTTCTAGTTTTCTTTAAACTTACTTTTTAGTCAAATAGAGTCCATTTAAAAAGAAAAAAAATTAAGTTAGGTTTATTTTTAGAAATTTAGGGTTTTTGACCTCCGTTTAGGGGTCCCGTTTTGCGTTTTTAGTTAAAATTTGGTTTCCCGTTATTTGTCTTCGTGCTTAATTGTTATAATTTGTTTATTTTAATTTTTAAAAGTAGATAATCAAATCAATCTTTGTCTTCAATTCAAATCATTGTCCGAACATCAAACGTGGTTTCAATTTCACAAATCGTTGGGGGATAACGACCTAGGAATCATACTTCCCGGTTTATATACGTATTATACTATATATATTTGTGAAGATTTTCCTTTTTACCTTTGTCCTCAAGGGTAAATTGGTAATTTTCCATCATATTATTTATTTTACTCTTACGTATATATAGATTCTAGCGAATCGATTTTTGGCGCCGCTGCCAGGGATTTGTGATTAAGATTCTCTCGTTTGAAGTTTGTTGATCGTGATTTGAAGACCCTTTCATTTTTGAAAGTTTTATTTTTGTTAAAAAAAATCAAAAATTAAAAATTAAAAAGAATTAAAAAAAAGTAAAAAAATATTTTTCTTTTCTTTTAGTATAATTATCACATATATAAAAAATCAAAAATATAAAAAATTGTCCATAATAAAATATATATATATATATATATATATATATATATAATAAAATAAAATAAACAAAGTTGATAAAAGAACACCAACAAATAATACCTTCAATTGAGGTATTATCCATAATAAGTTCCCAACTCGAATAAAAGATTTAAAAACTTACTATTTGTGTCACTTGCGATGTACGGCTCACCTTAAAAAGTAAAATTTTAAGAGCTATCGTGGAGTAAGTTTGATTATTTGGTTCAAGTTATCTATCTCATTGTCCGTTAAAATTAGATTAAAAAAACCCAAAAATAATATTCTTTTTCTTCTTATCCATTTAATTCTTTTCATTAACCCCTCTAATTTGTTTAATTCTTATGGCATCACTCGATCATCGTTTGAACCCCCTCTTCTCGATTAAAGAATGCATGACTTGTGAAGCTTTGTACACTGTGGACTTTTGTTGTTCAAAAGGAGGTCTTGAAGACAAGATTCTTGTTCCTAAACCTCATTAGAGTTGTGCAACTTGTGGAAACCCGCTTGATGGTTTATATTGTCGACCTTGTGCTTTTGTGCGAAAGTGTTTGAATGAAGGTTGGTATACAATTCATGATAAAAACGAGATTCTAAACACTTCCGAGTCATCCAATCACAACACTAATGTTGTTAGTACACCTCGAGAGCCATTCGTCTTCAATCAAAACCCCGATGTAAATTATTCGCAAAGTCCTCTACAAAGTAACCACAATTGTTGTTACAAGTGTGGTGATTCGTTAGACGGTATCTTTTGTCAATGATGTACTTGCAAGTCTTGTGGGAACAGTGCTCATATTGGTTATAATTGTCCACCAAAAGCCCCGATTATCTCTAATCCAGAACAATGCAATCAAATCATTAATGAGCTCCCACAGACTTTGCCAAGTGTTCATCCGACATGCAATTCTGAAGATGAGAATTCATTCACTTATGATTCCAAACCTAATTTTGTTGATGATTCTCCTAACGTTTTTAACCCACTTCCACAACCTTCTATTAATTCTTGTAAATTTTACAGGAATGATGCTCGTTATGGTCACTATTGTACACATCAAGTTCCGTTTATCTATCCGGAACCATGTTACAAGACTTTAATTTCCCACAAGATTTTCATGATTTTCAACAACAATATCTTTGTTGTGAAAATTGCGGGGGTCCTCGTGAAACTTTTCAATGTCAACCGATGAATGAAGATTATTATGAGCAAAATTCTTGCTATGATCCTAATTCTTTTGGTTTTGACCAATTTCAACCCCTACAATATACCGTCAATCATCCAATCTTAAATGCTCAAAATGAGTTTCTCAATTCTCAAAATAAGCTTATAGAGCAAATGACATCCATATGTGATATGGTTGGTCAAATTATGCAAAAGAAGGAAGAAGAAATGCGAATTGCGGAAGATCAAGCAGCTAAAGATCGATATTGGAAGATTTCCATTTTCTATGATGATGACGAGGACTATACCATTGCAATCACACCCATTTTATCAACCAAGGAGGCCATTGACTCTCTCATAATGGAGGACGAGCATCTTAGCACTAGTGTTGAGAACCTTGTCCAAATCCCAAGTGAGTTCAAGGGTATTTCCGAAGATACGTGTGATGTGCCCGTTTGTGAAGATCCTTCCACTTTTGATGCTTTGAACGATCATTCTGAGATTTTATCCGATTCTAACAATGATGGTACTTCAAGTGATGACGATTCTTATGAGAACATCGAGTACATTGAAGCATCACCTCTCAATTTGGAGATCGATAGCTTAGAGGAGGTGAATGATGTTGATCAAGAAGAGAAAGAGTTTGATTTAGAAGATATTTTTCAAATCCAAGACGTTATTCTTCGTGAGAAATTATTGAACATTAGTCGTCTTGTTACTAATATCAAATCTTTGAAAGATAACCCCACTCCTGATCATGTGTTCAAGTCTCCCTTTTCATTTCCTATTCTGGATAGTGATTCATTCTTTGAGAAGTCCGATACTTCTTTCTCTTATTCAGATAACTATTTACCTGAATTCGAGACTTTTAGCGATCATACGGAAGAGACAAGAAGTGGCAGTACCACTACTCATGCTAATAACTCTCTTCCCGAGTATGATTCGTTTCTTTTTTAGGTTGAGCCCGATCAGGGAGGGTTGATTAGCATTGTTATTTCTGATAATTCAAATGACCCTCTTTTGGAACTTCCTGAGTTTGAATCATTCCACTTTAATCTTGATCCGTCATTTCCTCGTCCTCCTCCGGAACCACCAGATGTTGAGATTAGTTTAATTATTGAGCCCGATGCAACTGTGATAAACAATTTTGATGAGCTTAATGAAGATGAATGTTTTGACCCAGGGGGAGATGAGATTGATGTTGAAGATGACGATTCCTTCACATTTGTCATTCAGACTTTTCTTCTGTTTCTCACCTACCCTGAGGTATCTCCTTTACTTTCCTCCACTAAAAATGAGGATACCATTTTTGACCCCGGCATCTCCACTTAAAGCCGGTGGCATCTCATCGGGATGGAACTTTCATGTGCTTTAATGTTTGTCCAAACATTAATGAAAGCCCGATTGAGATTTTCTTTTCCATTTACTCTCCCTAAGGACGAATGAATTCAGGGATCGAGTCAAGCTATGTGACTCGGTTACCAAAAACAAAGCGCTTCGTGGGAGGCACCCCATGCTTATCCATTTTCTATTTTTCTTTCTAGCTTCTAATGTGTTGTGAGGAGGCTTGTACTCTTCCGTTCTTTGTGTTTGTTGTTTGTACTTGTGATTGTTTGCAGGATTGAACCCAACTTTTCTAAAGACTCTCGTGTTCGGTGTTTTATCCCGGTCCACTCGAGCTTCCTAGCCTTTGCTTGCCATTAGTTTGGGGAAATCCGATATCCTAAAGATTATTATCGTCTAACATTTATCTTTTAGCACACTTAATAAACGGCTTAAGATATTTGTGATACTTTCTTCATGTTTGAGTTATGCATTCGACCTTTTTGAGTTCTAGTATGGGGTTTTTAAGTCTTAGGCTAGGAAACATTGAGGACAATGTTTGATTTTAGTATGGGGTAGTATATCTTTGATATGATCTTACCTACTTTTACCTGTTGTTCTCACGTACCTCGTTTTCACACCAAAAAATTTCCAAAATTTTTAAAATTTTCAAACATAAAATAAGTGTTTTTGTCACAATTTAGACATTCCTGCTGGGTAGTAGGATGCTAAACAAGGATTAGTTGGAAATCTTAAGAGCTCATGTATGTAACTTGTTGCTTTTTCTCCCATAAGCTCTTAACCGGATTAATATACATGCTGTTTTTGGAGATTAAACTTAAATCAATAATTTTTTATGTAATATATAGCAAAAATTTTAGTCTTAGTTCAAACTTATACTTGAATTTTTCAAAAAGAAGTCTGTCTATATAATTTTTTTTATGATGAATGAATAAATGATAAAAAAAAATAATTATAAAAGCTGTGGGCTAATAAAAGTTTACTACCTCTTGCCGGCTCACAACCGATGTGGTAGTCTTTTAAAGAAAGCCCATAGTAAAAATAAAAAAATCCGAGACTGATAAAAGTTTGTTGCATCTTGCCGGCTCACAACCGATGTTGCAGCCTTCTAAAAGGTCAAGGGTTACAATTGCATAAATGTTTAATAGTTAAGTTTAAATTAATAAATTGATTTCTTTTTGTTAAATTCAAATATGCTTTTGAACTTTGACTATTCTATTTTATAAGCTATGAATATACGGGAAACCTGAGAGTTTTTGAAACCTAAGGTCCGTGAGTCCCGATACTAGTCTCTGTGGGGTGTCAAAAGCCTGGTCACTTAGCCGCAAGGTTGGGATGTGCCGAGACGAAAGTCGCTACATGGGATGATCTCGCCTTCAAACTCATTATTCTTGGGTGGAACGTGAAGCATAGTATGTTGCAAAACGTTGATCCATGGTTGAAATTCAAAATAGCACACTCACTTAAGATATAATAAATGTCGGGAGTAAAAAGTTCACAAGTTGCAAATATGAGTAGTGTTAGCATCTTTACTGATATTTAGCTGTGATTTCGTTTTAAGCTTGGTTTGGA